>JAKLLW010000348.1:0-38406 GCA_022814695.1 Neocatenulostroma microsporum
CTCTTGACAGCTACTGCGATCGGAGCGAGAACTCTCCGCATGGCGTAGTAAGCTGGCTTTTTGCGCAGGAAGTAGTCAACGATGGCCCAGGACGTCACTGGCCAGCAGTCGTTAAGCTGCCACACCAGCGCACCGCCGCAGAAGCGCTTCTGACCCCACTGCTGTCTCCATCCTCGGTAGCCAAACATGAGCGCCTCAGCTTGGCTTAGCTGGGTCAAATGGATGAACTTCTCGAGATCGGTGTGCGTTCGGAAGTTCTCCACGAGGTACGTGGCTATCCTTCGCTCGTGCCCATCCGCTTTGTTATGAAAGTCAATCATATGGCTCTGCGGGTATAGCTGCGAAGGATCCGTGACATAGTACTTGATCGTGTCGATATGCGGGAAGGCTTCCATGCCGAACTCGCTATTGAACCTCCCGCCCAGGGTGTCGAAGATCTGGTACTTCTCTTGCGTGCCATGCCATACGTTCCACTGATGCATGTCACCGACGGTCGGATTCGAGGATACTTTCCCATCACCCCAGGGCGAACCGGGATGGTAGGGAATGTGTGGCGACTGAGCCGCAACGACGTCTGGAAGAAGCTACTCTTTGGTCAGCTCAATCTTAAACTCATGATATCAGAGCCCATACCTTCTCGTAGATGTAGCGCGCCGGGAAGTCAGTCGTCAGCCAGTTTTGAGGATCTTTGTCCTCGTAGTCGTACGTCAGGCTGTACTGCTCCTGCACCTGATAGTCCTCGTTGTTGCCCGCGTAGATGGCCATTGACGGATGGTGCCTTAGCCTCTTGGTTTGACATGTAGTCTCGGCTTCTATGGATTTGAGAATCTCAGGAAAAGCAGGATAATTGCCGCATCCGAACATGAAGTCCTGCCAGACCAGCACCCCAAGCTCGTCGCAGAGATCGTAGAACACATCTGCCTCCCAGATACCGCCACCCCAGACTCTGATCATTAGCTGATAGCCGTCGACCATCATCTCGAGCCACTTGCGGTACTTGCCTTCCGTGATACGAGGAGTGAAGCTGTCAGCCGGGATCCAATCAGAGCCGCCGCAGAACACATCGATGCCGTTGAAGCGGAAGTAGAAGGTCTTGCCGATGTCGTCTGGCTCTTGGATGAGTTCGCCTTTCCGGAAGCCGGTGCGCTTTGATAAAGAATGAAGGTCATGCTCGCCGGTAGACACCGTAGCCGTCACAGTGTACAAGGGTTGCTCACCGTAGCCATGCGGATACCACAGCTTTGGATCGTTGACGTGGAACTCGACCTTTGCTTGACCATTGCTGTCAACGTCGGCGGTGCCCTTGAACACTTCGTTGTCGCTTAGCTTCGCGGAAAAGTTCACTTGCTTGCCAGAGCTGCCCTCAATCGTAGCAGTGATCGTACCGCTGACCTTCTTGAAGCTTGAGTCAACCTCGTAGTCAACACGAAGGTCGTCCACGCGTGCCTGGTAGGTCTCCAGGCGCACATCTCGCCATGGTCCGCAGGTCATGAGAACTGGACCCCAGTCCCAACCCCAGTGGTACTGCGCTTTCCTGACAGCCAAGCGAGCCATATCGCCATTGAATCCGACCCACTTGTGCTCGGGATGTGCGTCCTTGATCTTGCGAGCTTCGAAAAGAGCTGGCTTGAAATCCATTTCAAGAACGCTTGACTTGCCATCCTTCAGCTTGCTGGTGATATCCACCCTGTGCATCACCCACATGTTGTCACTCTCCAGAATGACCTCGCCGTCAAGCTTGACCGTGGCGAACGTATCCAGCCCATCGAAGGCTAGAACGTGCTTTGTGCCCTGTTTCGCCGCGGAGACGGCCGGAAGCTCGACCTTGTAGCTCCATGACTTCTCGCCAACCCATTCGCACTTGAGCTCGTTGAAGCCTAGGAAGGGGTCCTCGATCCTATAGGTGGAGTAGTCAGTTATTGTTCCAGGGTTCGAGACTGGGAAAGCTTACTTCTTGTTGTCCATCAGATCAAGGTGCACATTCGTGGGCACCCGAGCTACTGGTAGCCATTCTTCGGTATCTGTCTGCTTGAACTGCCAGCCTTTGCTGAGCCCGTGGACAGCCATTGCGGCGGCCATTGTGTCTCGTGATCTGCGAATCAGTGTAAGAGAGGGATGGAGGAAGAAGATAGAACGTCAGGCAAGGCTGAGAGATATGTAGACGAGAAGACAACGCGTTCAAGAAGTACAACAGCACCTAGCTGTGATACCGCAAGCTCCAGGCCCCAAAGAACGTGTCAGGTAGAGCACATTATCCGCTCGGTGCTCTTACCGTCTTGAATGCGGCAGAAGAGCGAACCCTTGATGCAGCCGCATGCTTATCCAGGCGACCAGACCAGCCTGTCGTTGCCGTCGTTTGCCTGTCACGAGTGCTATTCTGGCATCGGGAGAGTCGTTTTGAGAAGGAGTGGTGAAGTTCCGGGCTGAAAGGAGTTTGGTTTGGTTTGTTTGCGGGGCAGGTGGGACTACGGGATATCTTCGGGCGAAGACCAATGCCATGAGGCTCGGTGACATTTCCTCGGTCTCCCGAGATGCAGCACTCCTCTACTGTATGGTCGAACGCGTGTACCTTTTATCTTCCACCGACCATGTCGAGAGCACCTGCTTCGGGTACGGGTACGAGGGTGAAGAGTCTCTCCCGTGCATATTCGCAGCTGTAGAGAGCCACGGTGAGGGCCGGCAGACCGAAGGCGATGAGCACATGAGAAGACTCGATAAGAGCAACGCCACGTATCATCCAGCCTCCCGTGAGTTGACATGCCATTGCAAGTTCGAGGCAATGTCCCACGGCACTTACTGAATCCACCTTTGCAGCTGACGAGCTTCTGTATAGCAATATCGGCCCTGCAGGCACGGAGACTGCCATCCCGTAAAACAACGAAGCGGCTCGGACCTTCAGACAACTCCTTGGAAGACAGGTACTGAGACTGAGCACTGCCGAACCGCCGCACGTTCAGCCCCCAAGACTGTGGGATCCGCAGTTCGGTACCGTCCAGGTGATGGGTGCACACTGCACACCGCCGCATGTTCAGCCTCTCAGACTGTTGCTGTGATTGTGCCCTGGTGACAATCTGCGTTACAGCTACAAACCCGGTAGAGAGACAGAGGCCGGTACATGACTGCACGAATATGTCGAAGTATTGTCTCAGGAATTCTGCAGCCTTTACGTCTACTGGCTGGACGCCGAGTCCGCTATCACTTCGATACAGTGGAAACAAGCCCAGAGCTCGTGTGTGAGCATTAGCGATAGCAACATTGGTCCTGTTCCAGTCTCAGCTCACCCCCATGCGTCTTCTCACCCCTCCTCCGCCGCTCTTCTCCATCCAGACACTTACTCTTGCGACGCCAGAAGACCATCCTCGACCTCTTTCGCCAACTCGCGGCATTGCTGCTTCCGGACACTTGGCGCATCGCGCTCATGCTCAGGGTGGCAAGATACAGCGCCTACTGATACCGTGTAAGTCATCATGGGCGAGCGCTGGAACTGCATCAGGTTGAGAATGCAGCCTTGGACAGTGGCGTCGTCCTTCAGGTTGAGGTTTGCGTTGTATCGCCAGGGCCCGATCTCGATGAGACCCGTGAATCGCTTAAGACCCTTCAACTTCACGTCCAAGAGCTTACCCATCGTCTTCGTAATCTGGAAGTGACTGGGCCGCACGACAATGTCCTCAACGGCCCGAGCTTGGCCGAGTATGAGCGCTTGCAAGAATGTGTCGATAGCGTACATTGACGAGAAGAGGAAGGTGTTTTGTTGGTACGGAAGTAGTGCCGCTTCCTGGTGAATCTGTCGACATGCCTGGAGGACGGAAAGTGATAATCGGACACACGGAGCGGTCGCTGTATTGTAGTGGTGGCAACCATGGTGCCTTTCTTCGTATGTGGTAAGCCATACGGTTGGCTCGGCTTGATCGTTGCGCTCCTTGACCCCCTTGGCGTGATCCTTCTCGTCATGCTTCGATTGGCAGATGGTATGGCCGATGGACCGAAGGCCCCGTCCGTAAGTGTGGATAGCGTTGCCGCAAAGCGTGAGGTACCATATTCGGTTTCGGATTTCCGGAGGAAGCTTCAAGAGCGGTGAGTTGATAGCATTGGCCTCGTAGCTGTTACCGATTAGCCTCATTGATACTCAAGGACGAACGGCGACTCACTCACATCTTTTGGTGTCCTTTGTCTACTGTCTTCGTCGACATCACCTTCATGCGTCGCACCTTCTTCTTCGGCGGGTCAACATCGCTCGCCTCCGCTTTGCGCTTCGCCATCTTGTGTGGCGGTGCAGGTCTTCTGGTTTGTGGAAGATGATGTGTCGTGATGGGAAGGAGTTGTTCGAAGTAGATGGTTGAAGTCGAAGTGCAGTATTTGAAGTCGAAGCTCGGTCACTTTGATTGAGGCAGCTGCGATTTAGAGTTTCGGCCCGTGCACGCACGTCACATGCATACGTGCCTTCTATGCTTTACGCATGCTTACTTACACAGGCAGACACCGGTCGAAGAGCTTTCATATATCGGTCTCCGATTCACTCCTTGCAGCACCAATCACCCCTTACATTACCTCCTACCGCTCTCGAGGCTCCAAGAGAGCATCCTCCATCTCCTGTCACCTCCATCTGTCTGACATCAAGCATGCGATCTCGCTTCCATGATGTCCGGCTCACACCGCTCGTGCAGTGCGCCTATCGCTCGCCACAGTAACTCATCTAAGCCCGACCCTTCAAGAGACAGTCCTCCACCTCCTTCGCCCAAAGCCGGCTTGTGCTTCTCGACACAGCCGGCCTCCCTGCCTTTCCCACGCCGTCGTAAATGTTGTAGGACACCACCTTGGCCGTGACCAATGGAGACTCATGGAACTGCAACAAGCACTCACGCCACTCTTGCCTAGTGCCAGCCGCCCGCTCAAACTTCGCCGGATCGTCATCGTAACAGCCATCGATGTTGTGCTCTACGAAGCACGTGAGATGCCTCAGTCCCTTCAGCTTCATTTCAATCATCTTCTTGATCGTCGAGCCCGTATAAACACGGCCAACCCGGACAATGATGCGCTCAATGGCATTAGTCTGCGCCCACATCATCGCACCAGGACAAATGAAGATACTGAGGTCCTGCAGGTTGAGAAACGCAAAAGCGTTGTATTTGAAAGGCAACAGCGCAGCTTCCTGGTGTATTTGTCGACAGGCCTTCAGGATGTCAAGCGACAATTTGTGCTCCTGAGAGATGTATAGGAAGTTGCAATTCTTGTGACGATTCACGTAAAAGTCGACGATTTTGGGCTTGTCGCATGCCTCGTTATGAGTCTTGATACTCGTGAGGGCGGCATCGTCATCGGTTGCGGTCTGGCAGATGCTGTGAGATACGTGGAAGGTTTGCGGCTTGCCGGTTGGTTGCTTTCTTTTCGCAGCAACATGGATAGTTTTGCCACACAGCACGAGATACCAGATCCGGTTTCTTACTTCTGGCGGTAGTCTCAAGAGCGGTGAGTTGACTCCGTTGCCATTGTAACTGTTGCTTCGTCAGTGGCTCGGTAAGTTGCATGCTACATAGGTTCACTGACATGTCTGGGAAGCGCTTGTTGGTGATCGTGGTGGACAGCAAACGGGCCTTTTTGTTCTGCTTCTTGGGCAGGTCATTGACTTCAGGTTTAGGTGGCGGCTCGTCGAAACCGTCGACGAATTCGTATGTCTTGCGCTTCGACATCTTGGGAGTCGGCAGCGCTGCATCCACGGCAATCCAGTGTTCGAGCGATGCGAGATGCCTCCAGGTGGAAGTTGCAACGCGGGCTTGAGCGGGGAACAGGGTCCGGATTTGCGGCCCGAGCGCAATCACATGCGAGCAAGGATGGTTGACAGCACACTTCGCTCGTTCCGGGAACCCAGGAGCACGCCTCGCCCTGTACCAACGAGCGGCCTGTACAGCTGCTTCACTGTCGAAATCTTGCTTGGCGAGTTTGCCCAAAGCCCTCGAGTCATGCTTTGAAATCTCCAATCGATCGTGTGGCCCCGAGGCACCGGCCGGCTAATACAGGACCTCGCTGTTGCAACCAAGCCTTGGGAGTCCATTGGCCTCGTACGTTGCTGCTGATGATCTACACAGATAGTCCTCAATGTTGGCGTACTCTCCACACGATCTCATGCGAGGCCCGGTGCCAAAAGTGCTTGAGAGTCGCTTTGAAAGCCACTGCGGTGCTTTCGCTCTGGTGGGGCTTGGTGCGCCGGGGGATCCTGCATAGGATCATACCCTGGTCGGAACGTCTGTTCTTTGGTGGCTCGCCATCTTCCGAAGCGCACTGCAAGTGGCTATCCTTCTCAGGGGTTCGCGCCGGAGCCAGGTACACCGAGCCAACAATCAGCTGTATGACGAAGGAGAAGCCGGCATAGAGTTGGCGGTGTGGAGCAGGGGGAGGCGGTGGTGGAGGACGACGGCGTGGATGACATGGAGCATCGGTGGTGCCTTGTGGTGCATCGCTCACTTGATTTGCTTTTCTCAGTCAGTAGTCAGTTGTTCGATACATGGCATACTAGCTCCTGCTCAGGGGTTTCTTGGGTATTGCCGGTGCACTTCGATACGTATGCCCTGTGTAGGTAGCAGCTTTTCAAATCTCATGTTCTTCGCTACTTACAGAAAGAGCTACAGCTCGTGAGGTGGATCGTTCGGAGACCTTGCAGGACCGACTATACCGGGACGAAGGCTGTCTCGTGTTGTTATTTGTACACATGTTACATCAACTTACAAGCAGTATCACACTCCCCAATTGCCTCCTCATATCCTCTCTTTCCACATCGTGCGTATCCTCTACCTCACCCCACTGCTCAATTTGATACAGCACCTCCTGCATTGCTGCCTCCGTTGCTTCGTCTATTCCGAATCTATCACCTCTTGGGGCCGATCTATCTTTATGCAAATGCGCAAACTCCTGACTCCACTCCACCAGTAATCTCGCCGCGACAAGCAATGACTTCGTGGCCAAAACACTTCTTTCTAGAGCGGCGAGCTCGAAAGCAGGCAATCCAGAAACCCAGCCCCTGATTACCTCCCGTGTGACATCCGGTTGAGGCGTTGGCATTATTGACTCCTCGCCCAGGACCGGCACAATCTCCACTCCCGGGAAGACATGGGTATTGAGGAAGGCGATTATAGGTTCCGCAGCCTCCCTCTGTCTATGCCGAAGTGGCTTCTTCCCAATCTGATCCGGATCATGCATATTCCTCTCCGGCGCCCAACACAACAAGGTATCGGTCCCCAGATACCGCATCAGCATCTTGACAATGGACTCCCGGATCGAGGCGTCATTGTTCTTATCCGCGTTCTCCAAGTCTACGGCGCGGGAGGTGAGGGATGTGAGGGGGACATAGTGTTGTTTTAGCGCTTGTTGGGCGGAAACGAGTTGGTCCCACTCGATTGCTATGCCTGCTGCTAGTGCGCGTTTGGTGTGAGGGAGCGTGAGGATTGAGCGGCTTGCTGTGCGGACTGGTCTCGTATCAAGCAATACTTGTAGGCCTTCGTCGGTATCCTTGACATGGATATTCTTCCAGAATCGCTTCTGTAATGCTGTCTGCGGTTTCGCTGGGTTGATTTTGGCTTGTTGTCCTTGACGTAGTTTCTCTATTTGTTCTCTCTTTTTGGCGATTCGCTCTGATGCGTAGGTGACGGAGGCTTGTGGTGCTCCTGGTGGTGGACCGGGGACTGTGGGATGTGGTAAGGGTGTGGCTTCTCTGCTGGATGTTGTGTGTAGGCATCGTATGGCGGCGCATTTGAAGGGCTGTGATCGGCGCACACTCAGCGAAGAGGTCGCCTTTACCGCGCGGGAGAGATGCACTTCCATTGTGGTCGCGAAAGGTCAAGGGTGACGTGATAGAGATGAGATGGTAGCCATCATCAACTTTCGGCTGGACCTGGAGCGAGCATGAATCGTCCGTGCACAGAACTATTGGGATTAGTCATCGGCCGTCTTCGCGTCTTCTTTCTCACTTCTCCTCTACCTTCTGATCTTCGACCCTATCACAGCAGAACATTCGAGACGATCGAGGGCCGCTCGATGGACACGAAGTGCGATGGCTCTGCATGCTCATCGACATGGATAACAGGAACGAGAACGAGAGCGAATCCTTCTAAACCTTCATGCCTCAAGCTACCTTACGTCCGTACTGTATGTTTACTGAACACCTGTTACATTCGAGAGTAGGCACTCACGACCGCGAACCCCATGGAGACTCCTGGCCTCTGCGGTGTCTCTTAAAGGACAATTGGACATCGTCACACGTTGATCTTTCACTTTCGCAGAACGCTGTACTGCGACCCGAGATGGAAGGGGGCACTTGAGTCACAGTTGAGCTGCGTCTGGCGGTATGGACGCTCGTGCGACTGCCACAGGCACAGCGGGTATAAGTATGCTTCTATCCACCAAGCAATAATGGAGCATCAACCTCGAAATTCCTCTCGCAGTTTAATTCCAATCTCCACGACACCAAGGACACTTCTACTTCACAACAATGCCTCCAACAACTTTCCACCTCCTCACAACCACCTCCCCAGAAGACTTCCTCTCTACCCTTCGCTGTCTCCCGGAAGACGAACGCCCGCTCTACGTGGGCAACTGCCACCACTGGATCCACGAACCGCACAACCTCTCCACCGCCGCCTTACTCGGCCCGAACGCCAATTGGGACTACCACCTCATCCACAAGACCCTCAGCTCCGATGACGCCCTTGCTCTGTCCGCCGGTCTCGAGAAGTACGTCAGCTCCAAGTGGTCCATCGCGGGAGAGACTCCGGACTCAATGCTCTCGAGCTACCGAGCTGCGCACGCTACTCGTCTTTCAGCCGCAGTAACGCCACTACCATCCGGCTGGAGCAGCGGAGATCACTCTGGCCTCGACGCATCTATCCCACCGCTGGATCTAGAGGCAAGTCTGGCTTTGGAGTCGTATCCTCTTGGCTCTTCTACCGGTTCGAAAACCGTGTTGAAAGACTTCCTCCGCTCGTTTGGAAAACAGCATAGAGGGCCCGTGCAAATGCTGAATCTCATGTCCTGTAACCCCGGCCAAAGACCAAGAATCTACGAATACTTCCAGGCTTTTGCCGAGTCCGTGGGCTCGAAATACGATGGATCTGTCATGATTCAGCAACTTGGTGTCTCAGATTGGTCTTGCCGGAACGCAGAAGGTGAGATAACCGTCGCTGAAGCAGAGAAGACTGCCAAGGGCTATGGGACTGCAGAAGGGGTGAAGGTGGGTTGGGAAGACGCTGGGTTGGTTTGGTACCCAGACGTCTGGCACTTCGCGAAGCTGCTGGATGATCCGGGTTATGCGGCGGCAGATAGGAAGTTCAAGCAGGGGGTTTTGAGGGATGGGCCAATTTTGATGTGTAGTGAGGTGGATGTTGGGTATGAGGTCTAGCACCTTGTTGGCACCTTTGTGGGTTTAGAGGCTGAGGATAATAGGGTTGATAGCTGCTTAACTGCATCGTGTCTCTAAGCGTCTAGCAAGACTGGAACCTTTGACTTACGAATGTCTTCCGTTCGTAGAATCGTTCATATTACATATCTCTTGTCTCGAATTATCCGGTATTCCCGGTAGCTCGTGATTATGTAACTGAGTTCCTGGCCGAGACCCGAAAAGCCTCGTCCTCCGTTCCCGAGGCGGAGTCTGGAGAGAGTTCGATCTGTGGGGGAAGCACGTGGACCAGGGAACGCACATTCGGGACATTCTAGGCGTAACAGATGCAGTGCTCAACACTGTGATCGCAGCTCTGGACTCGCATATCACATCTCCCGAAGATACTGCGGTCTCTTCGATCACCAGGAGCGATCTCACATTACCATCCGCCACAGGATCGCGAGCAATCACACCAATGTCGGAGAAAGAGTGCTGATGGGTACCATTGAGTGAAGTTGGTCTGTAGCATTGGTCGGGAGGAAGAACATGAAGATGGAGAACTCGGAGGAGACAGGCGAACAAGCGCCGTCGCAGCAGAAGGACCAACCCAAGGCGTTGCGCTTCGTCACTAACTATGGCGCTCCGCAACCCAAGAGACGGCGTATAGGCGCAGCATGCCTCACTTGTCGGAAGCGAAAGACAGCATGTTCTGGCGAGCGGCCATACTGCGAGACGTGCAAGCAGAACAAGCTGGAGTGCGTGGGATACTCGGCTGATGCGCCGCCGCCTACGCCGAATCGCCAGAGGACGACGTCGGATGTAGGCACGCGCAAGGCTCCGGATACAAGTAGTGGGCGGACAGATCAGCTGAGAAGAGTGACTTCGAATGGCAATATCAAGCGTGAAATGTTTGAAGGCGAATTGCCGCACAAAGTACCTTCGGCTACGAGCGGGCAGTCACCTGGCAGGCTTCGAAGAGGGCACACAGCGGAGATGGAGCGAGGCCAGCAAGGAGAGGAGGAGCCTCTGTTCACCGGACAGCGCAATCGCATGCCTTACTTCCGATGGTTGGGTCCAACAGCGATCATGCCGGGCTTCAAGCAGATGGTGGTGAAGGTGAAGCGGGAACCGACAGACATGGCACGATCATCCGATGGTGGCGGCGCCATGCTTTCGCCCTCATTGAACGACCTGAACACTACGACTCAGCGCGGTCCCGGTATGTTCTCCAGTACGCCAGCGGCAGTGGAGTCAGACGTCCGGACCCCGCTCAATCTGCCATTCTACGATACTTCGGCAGTGCCGCCAAGCGAGTTGATCACGCATCTTGCAAATACCTTCTTCACGCACCTGGGCTGCAACTACCCGTTTTTGCAACGAGAGCGCTTCCTCCGGGATCTAGAAGAGAAGCAAGTCGACGCTATCCTCGTCGATGCCGTCTGCGCACTAGCTGCTCGCTTCTCAACGCACCCTCTACTGACTCAGCAAACACAAGAAGAGGGCAGGAAGTCGAGTCCACCTGAGTACGGCCATGCTTTTGCGCAGCGAGCAAAGACCGCATTGGTCGACACATTCGCATGTCCAAGTGTAGCTGCTGTTCAGGCAGCTCTACTGCTCGCTTACAATGAGTTCGGCGAGGAGAGAGATAGCGGATTGTGGATGTACCTCGGTATCGCTATACGCATGGCGCAGGATCTGGGCATGCACAAACTGGAAGGGTTGAGGTATAAAGGCAAGCATGGTCCTACGCCCAAGATGGTCAAGAGGGAGTCAATGTATGGTAGCACGCCGTCGAAGGCTTCCGAAAAGCGTGTCGCTCAGCTGTTGGAATCGGAGTCGATATATGACGATGTGCTGACGACGCAGAAAGAGGTTGATGAGCAGAAAGCTGTTGAGCAAGAACGAGTCGATACGTTCTGGGCCGTGTTCTTTCTGGATCGGGTGGTCTCATCTGGTACAGGAAGAAGAAGTACGTTACGAGATAAAGACATTGAGTTGTCATTCCCATCATTGGACGAACGGGATTCCAAGTCCGGATGGCCTGCTCCATTCCCAGCTCTGATACGCATCGTGCATCTCTATGGCCGAGTAGCAGACTTACTCAACAGCTTCAAAGAGCTCTCAGACATCACGTCCGACACGCCTAAACGCCTCGCAGCGATGGAAAGCCAAGTCACGCAATTCTACCAAGGTCTCTCTTCCCGCCTGCACTTCGACGCGGTGAACTTCCAGCATTACATGAAAGCCGGCGAAGGCACCAACTTCGTGCTCTTGCACTTCTGGTTCCATACCCTAATCGTGCTTCTGCATCAACCGACGCTGCTGAAGGGGTTCGAAGGGAGGGTATTGCAGCTGTCGCCTAATAGTCAACAGCTGTCTATGTCCTCTGCGAAAACTATAGCGGATATACTATCATACTCGCAGCTTATGGATGCGAAGGCCAGCCTAGGGAATCCCTTCACGACGCAGCCGATATACATCGCTGCCTGCGCCTTTTTGAAAGAGACGGCTGAGCAGACCGCGACGAGTAATGCGCAGTCAAGAGCGAATAGTCCAACACGGAAAGGTGCCAGTGACGAAAGCAGCGGCCCATCCGCCAATGGCACACCCAGAAGCTCGAAGAAGCCGTCGAGAGCAGGCTCGCCGAATGGCAATGGGAAACGCACTCCTTCTTCAACGGCTGATCAGAGATTGCTGGCTAAGCACACCTTACTCGCTACCGCAGCGACGCAGCATTATCAGCTTTGTTACAAAGCTTTGCAATCACTCGAGACTTACTGGGCGGGGACGAAGTACATTCTCACGGTCCTAGACCAGAAGTTCGAAGGTGTTGGTGATCCTTTGTTATACACCGTTGAGGAAGGGGAGAGTTCGATGGAGCGTCCAAGACCGGAACCAGCTTTTACTTCTCCAGGGTGGAGGAGGAAACACTCGTGGGGCCCTTATCTGGGTAACGCGAATCCTTTCTTGAAGAACCAGGGAGCCGGTCAAGTACCTGGTAGCCCGAGCATAGATCCTGCGAAAGCTATCGGCTGGACACTCACAGGGACGATGAACTCGCCGAGTACGAATCTAGCTTGGCATTACCCGAGCGGTGGAGGGATAAGCCAGATGCAAGTTGGGCAGTCGACGTTCGCTGCGCAGGATTCTGCGGTGGGAGGGATGAATGGGCAGTTTAATCTTGACCCAAGTCTACGAGCCAGCTCTACCTCTACGCCTACACAACAATCCATCGGGAACTACTCGCGGCCCCCTTTGCAGAGTATGAATAGCCACAAATCGCAAATCTCAAACGCAGACGCCGATCTCCTGCTTGGTCTTGGATCGCCTTACCCACCTCCTAACACCAACACTACCTCCGCCCCATCCAATAATTCTTACCAGCAGCAAGGTGGCGCAGCCAATTATGCCGTCCAAGATCAGCTCGACCCTAGCCTACTGCCGTTCAACGGCGGCTGGCCAGACCTGGACCTAGCGAATTTCACGGGTGATATGATGATTGAGCAGCAAGACGTCGATATGAGTATGCTCGGGTTGGAGATGATGCCTTGGTTTACCATGCAGGAGCCGGAGATTATGATGAGTGCTACCAGCGGGGGTATCTATGATCCGGGCGGAGAGGATACTTCAGGGGGAGCGGCCAGAGGTCAGTAGGCGCTGGAAGGGGCTCGCTGGTCTTTGAGGATGGAGACGGTGGTGTGATATGTAGATAGGATTGTAATGAGAGTAACGATATCCGGAGGTGGGTTTTAAGCCTCCTCGCTTGCAATCCAGCATTCCCGTTCACATGTATGGTAGGCCGATGAAAGGCGTCCGAGAATCGGCCACCGCCGGTGGGTCGCTCTTTCCTCGTTTGACTTCTGCAAATGCTGCCCGAGCTCGTTGCAAACAAAGATTTGCCTGCCGCTCTCCCGCATCTGCAATTCAATTGATCAAACACCTTGACATCCAGCTTTTCGATCTGGATAAGCTTGATACATAACCTCCCCACAGCAGGAGGCGCAGCCAATCGCATGTCTGAACAACGCATGAAAGAGATGGAGGAAGACATCCAGGCGATGAAGGCTGTAATTAGCGACCTGGGACTACTGCATCGTAAGGCAAATGATGTGCTACGCTTTGGTCTGCACTGACCACATGTACAGGACTGCCGCAGGAAACGCTCCATCGTATCACGAAGGGCGAAGACACGGCTGATGTCTTGTTGGAGCAGATCGTAACTCAGGCGAACAACCATTCTGACGACAGAGACAAAGAACTGGACAACGAATTCCTGGAGTTGGCGCTGCAGACTGCCCGCGACGTTGCATCTCAGCCCGGTAGAGCCATGAAAGCCATGGAGGTGCTAATCTGCTTGAAGTATTACACGCTTGACATAATGGACGCCCCACTCCAGCGGAATGGGGAGGTTCTTGGTTTACTAGCAAACATCGCACACCACGAGTTCAAACATGCTTTTGCGAAGAGCCAGATGTGGGATCCGCAACCGCTCCTGGCTCGCATGGAGAAACGTTTCGAGTACGACCCATCTCTTACCAACAAACGACTCGCCATGAAGATCGATCATGAGTGGAGGACTGCGGGCTGGTACATCCGTCAATGCCAGTCGTGGCGTGTTGCGCATATGAGGTCTACGAAGGTGGTTGGTCAGATACTGCCTCCAGAGCTGACTACGATGGTGGGCGAGTACATCTACGGTGGTTGGGATCTTCGCATTGCGCCAAATGAGCTCGCTGACCGCAGAGCGAAAGAGGCTAAGTCTCATTCAAAGAGGAGATTGGGGAGAGCAAGACGCTAAGTCTGATGGGGAGCGTTAGGGGGTACGTCAGCACGGATGAGCCCGTTTCGTCGAGCAGGGCGCTGGCGTTGTGATCAGATGTGGCTTCTGGTTCCGTGGCTTGCATCTATGCATACGTAGGTACGCTTAGACACACGCTCAAGCCTACTCACCCTTCCAGACTTGCTTCGCCGTATCTCTGACGAGACCAAGCTTCTCCCACATACAGTCCATCGTCATGTCCTTCCCACCGGCCAGCGATGAGCTTGAGAACCCACACTGCGGACTGAGAGCCAGGCAATCAAGTGCCTGCTCTTTGCTGATGTCTTGTGCTTTTGCAATCACATCGGCAGCTTGCTCAATCTTCATCTTCAGCACGCTCGGCTCCTCCAGCTCAGCTTTCTTCGTCGATACAAGGCCAAGTACGACGCTTTTCCCTTTCGGAAGGAACCGCAAGGGCTCGAAGCCGCCTTGTCGCTCGGTGTCGTCAAATTCAAGATAGTAAGATTGATAGTCTGTCTTGGTGAACAGCTTCTCGGCTATTTGCTCATAGCTTCCGGAGACCCAATGTGTAGAGCCGGACATATTGCCTCTACACAAATGCATTCCCATGTGAAGATCCCTGCCCGGTAGCTCACGTAAGAAGTGATTGTGCGCTTCCAGGTACAGATCAAGCAAAGCATCGGTGTCCGTGCCATCCTTTGCAGCGCCGTCCAGAAATTGGGATGAACAGAAGTAGGTGAGGTTCGGGTCATCGCTCTGGATATTGCGGACGCCCTCATCGTACAGAGCTTTGATCTCAGCGGCGTACGCTCTGCCCAGATCCTGGAAGTACTGGTCGTCACTGTCATACCCAGACTCGGCGGTGAAGGCTGTGCCGGGCTTGAGCTGGATATGCTGGTAACTTGGCGAAGGAATAGTGATCTTGCACTCTCGCCACTGAGACTCTGGTATGGTACGTCTAAGCATCTTCCACTCGTCCAAATAGGCGCTCTGCTTCCACCGGATGGGTCCGTTGCAGATGACAGCTGCCCGAGTCTTGGCTCCCTGCTTCGCCAGACCAGTGGTTGTCGGAAAGTCGGTTCGGAAGGCATCTGGTATCGGCAGATTTGGCTCAGGCTTCATGCCTTCCAGCGTCTCGAACAAGCCGCCGTAGAAGATGTGCCTGCCGTACTCTCCAGAGCATATTGGACGGATTGAGAGCTCGAGCTGCTTCTGCACAGCCCAGCCTATGGCGCTTTGCTCGGCTTCTTTGATCTTGTCGTCGGTAGCAATGTCGTACATCTGACTGGGAGCTGAGAGGCCGGCTCTGGCTTCCAGAAGCTCCTTTGGCCGGAGAAGAGAGCCTATCTGGTCTCCTCGAAAGGGCGGTGCCATTGTTGTTGCTGTAGTAACAAGCTATCTATTCGGATTAATACCAGCTTGTGCAGTGCACTGCTTCGGAGCTCGTTCTGCTTGCTCCGTCTGGTCTAGGTGAGAATTGTGACAGGCTCTGACGGTTTGGCCTCGCTACGACGTCCTCAGAGAGTTTGCAGCACAGATCACGGATGAGATCCGTTCTTCGAGCGTTTGTTGGGTGTGAAAAGGAAGCACTCTTCCGGTTTCGCTCGCAGATCTCGCGATTACCGAGCTCCTTCGAACCGAGCTCCTTCAAGCCCCGCTCTCTTGGTTGTCTTGCTGGGTCCCATTGCTTCATTTCTCACCTCGAAAGGTGGAAGTTTCGCAGATGGAAAACGTGCTAGCCGACCCCTTTGCATCCTAAAACTCTACCTACATTCTCACAGTACTCACCAAGTCCAGAGGGTTCTTTGATGGCACACCTGCACCAACCTCACTGCAGCTACGTGAAGGCCCCAAAAGGCGAAATAGCATTATACGCCATCTATCACAACTCGGAGGTCGTAAGATCGACCGAACAGTTAGCATCGATTGCGCAGACCATCCGCGAAGCTGCAAAAGAACGCCCTGAAACCTTCTACCAGGCGAACTCTGCTAATGCCCACAACCCATGGCTGGGCGTGCTCTTCTGGACCGTCGAGCTGACACCGGCGGAGAGGGTGAGCATCCAGAGCCAGCTACGGGATGTTGTAAGTCTTCTTCTGTTTGCGCAAAGTATGATGAAGGCCGTGTTGACATCGCAGGTTGCCAGGTTCACTCAATAGATCCATCATGTTGTGGGCAATGCTACGATCCGACGAACTGCTAGCAAGCAGAGATGTGTTCGCGTGCGACTGTATGGTGCTAGGCATGTGAGCAAGTAACGTCACGGACGCAAGACCAGGCTCTGCCTCTGGCTATCACTGCGTTCGCCGAAGACTCCCACCCTTATTTTCCGTCCAAATTCCTATTTCACTCTCTAGCCGTCTCTTTTCTTGCTGTAGCAGGAAATTCCAGTCTTTCCCAATCTATACCAGTACGTCTTCCAGCCGTGAAAACATGCTGAAATAACGGCTTCCGATGCTGGAGTACTCCTTCTGCATGTATGCCCATCTTGCTCCATGCTCTATACATCTGCTGTTGGTGACTCTCGTCTGCACTCAAGCGAGGATCTCTACCTCAGTGTCCATCAGATCACGGAAGAGAACCATACTGATGAGTCGTTGCAGAATGGCAGAATACTTTCGCGGCCTAGATCGGCTTGGCAGCGTAAATGGCTATTTCCGGACCTCAATCGACACACCTTCGCAGGTCAACCACTTCTTCGTCCAACAACTCGTACACGCTGCATCTTGACAACTTCTCCGCCCTTTGGGTCCTCTACAGTGTTGCATTTGCGAATTGGATTCTGGGCGGTGCTAATATAACGCCACCAACTTGCTATCTGCCATGCACAATGCCTCTACGCTTCCGGGTCGCAGCTCCATGCGATGGAACTGCCATCTGCTGCTGGTTGCGCCGCTACAGCTTCTTCACCTCCCTCTCAATCTTGTCCATTCTATTCCTCAGCTCAAGCATTCGATTGATCTGCTGCTGCATCGCTAGGCCCACATCCATCTGGATCTGCCACTTCTGCACCGCCTGGTTGATCTGTCTGCGAAGCGCGCACTCTTCCGTACGCATGGTCTTCAGGTCGGTCTTCGCATTGTCTAGCTCCTGGTGGATGAGGTCGAGGCGCTCGTCTTTGGTCTTCTTCTGGACCCATGTCAGTGGGAGGACCTCATCGGTGTGGGAGCCTGGAGGAGACTTGCTCTGAGTAGTTTGCTGAGCCAACCTTGCTTCTTGACGGGGTTCTTTGAAGCTTGGTCTGGGTCTTCGACAACGAAATGTTGGCCTTCAGTAGGCGCCTCGGCGTCTGGAACGTCTTCCTCGTTCGGGACTTGTTGGTGGGTGTTCGTGTTGTCGCTCATGTTTGCTGCTTATTCTGAAGAGTACTTGATATTCGAATATGGGTGGTATAGCTTCTGGCATGTATTGCTGGGCTCCTCATGCTGTTTGTTTTCGTACAAAGCTTTGATGCAAGTCACTCTGCTTTGCTCCTTCTTCCGGGGGGTACGATGCGGCAATGGCGACGAAGCCACTGCTCCTGTCACATCACGACCACTGCAGGATCACTCGATCGATAGGCAAAGAGAGCAGGAAGGACTGGTGTGAAGTCCTGGCTGTCTTGATGCTGAGAGGATCTTACAAGTGGTTGGACGACATGGTGGACCACAGTGGGAAGAGAAGCACCACAGTCGTGGTATGCAAAAGCGAGATAGGATGGCCTGAGTACTACGGAACTTCGGTGCGTACTGCGACGCTACGCTACGGCAGGGGTTGGTGAAAGAAAAGGTGGCCGACCCAGTATCAGAGTTCTCAAATCTAAAGGGCACCTACAGATGGCCTTGCGGGAGCACGAAGACACGGCAGAGCGGTAGAGAGGGTGCCACTCCGCGTCTCAACTTCTTATTATCTTTTCCAGATCATTGCTGTCTAGAGAGCAATACCGCAGCCTGTAGGGCTGCAGCAAGCTCGGAGAACCGGAGTGGCCATGAATTGTTTCCCCAGCCCCTGCCGATCTGGCCTTCTGCAATACGCAATATGAGTGTCCGTCAACTACTCCTAGCAGCGTCCGCCGCTATTTTTGCTGCGCTGGCATTGCCTGCCTGACATCGCTAACAGCGTCCGTAAGATCAGTGCGCAGCCGTTCAATATCCGCCATATGCTTCTCATGCCTCTCATCCGCAATCTCCGTCACCTTGGCAATCCATTCCCTATCCTTCTTATGTTGCTCATTTTCTTTATCTTTCATGGCGAGAAGTGCAACACTGGCGTTCGTCGCCACGTCAAGAACCCTCTTCAAGCCAGCATCGAAGTCTCGTCGAGACTCCGCCTCTTTGTCAATGACGTTCCGCGAGTCTGCGTGAGAAACCTCCTGCTCTTGCTCTAGGTCCTCTATCTTCCTCGCCTAGAGACAGTCAGCGAGTCCTAGTGTCAGTCTGATGAACAGGTAGAGCAGCGTACCTTCCCTGTTTCCTCCCCGAGCGTGGACGGTGGCTCTGAGCGCTCGCTTATAGCAGATAGACGATGACCGGCCTCCGGGTCAGCGACTGTAGGCGTGTACTTCGAGCCGGCGCCTGAGGGCATGTCGACTGGTGACCGCTGTACTCCCAAGGCTTGTGGTTGCTCCGAAGATATGGTAGGCATGAGAGGAGGATCAAGTTGCGGTATGGGATACTGTCGCGCCGTCACGAGATCCGGTGGTGTGTAAACACCTGGCTTGTGATCGCCGCTCTTCTTGCTCATGGTAATCGGATGTACTGTTCTGATGGGTACCACTGGGAGGTTGAACCCATCTTATAGCATTCACACGCAACACATCATTCTCTTTGCTATATCTGCCCTTTCATGCAGTGTTGCTTGCTGTGCCTTCAGGTGCCTTCTAGCATAACGCTGGTGACAACGGCTTGAGCGAGGCTGAAATCAAACTGCCTGCCCTTGTGTCTTTGTCTTCGCCACGGGCGGATACATCCTGTCCGTCATGATCATCACGGAGCGCGGCTGTGCTCTTCTGGACAGTCGAGCTGACTCCGGCGGAGGCTAGAATGTAGGCTTTTTATAATTGTCTTCAGCCCCCGTATCTGCTAATAAACGAAAACGTCAGACAGCTGGGTCCAATGTGTGATTGCTCTGATCCCACCGATTGCTAGAAGGGTCGGAAGACACAACAGGGACTCGTTGGAGATGCAGGAAGTCTGGTGACATACAGAGACCGAACATCTTTTCCTTCGAGCCTTCTACTGCTCATGCTGACTACGTGAGCCACACTTGCTGACATGTCGTTCTACCCTTCCTTGCCCTCCCATAGCTTCATCTCGTCCTCGAAAGTGCCCCTAAACCTATCATGAGCCGGAATCTCATCCTTCTCGACATCACACCACCAAGCCTTCTGACTCGTGAATATGTGCATCTGCGGCGGCAACATCTTCTTCGTCTCCTCCCCTTGCACACTTGCCTCATCCACACTTCCAAGATTCAGCCCAATATACTCCGGTGAGTTGCGATACCGCATGGCCAATGGCGTATAACAACTGGCACAGAATGCTCTCTCGCCAGCCTTCGAGAAGTTGATGAATTTGATACCGCCTATGGAGTCTCTGGGTAGGCCTTCGTATCTAAAGTGTTCCGTGAGATCGTAGAAGATGACATCTTTGGAAGTCGTGTCCGCGAAAGCCTGGTAAGGGCCGCCACTGAGCTTACGGCAGGTGATGCAATGGCAGGATTGTGTCTTTTCTGGGATTTGAGTGCAGTCGTAGGTTATGCGGCCGCAGGCACAGCTGCCTTTGAAGTAGATCGTGGCTGGTGGGGTTGGCTTTTCGGAGTCCATAATGTCATTCGGGGATCGAAGACAGGATGTGGTGTAAGCAAAGGCAAGTGAGATCGGGAGAAAAGCCAAACGTTACTTGTCACGGCGATTGTGGAGATACGCGCCCTGTGGCTGCCATATTGAGCAGTGCCGCCACCAGACTTAGACATGGCTTCACCCAGGCACAAAATCACATGCGTGAGAGTTACAAGGTGACATACCAACCCCTGATAGCAGCGAGAGCCGGGTCTGGCGAAGCTTACATCTGACCTATATACACATTCACAGTCCCGACCACATGACACGCACGTATTTACATGCCGTAAGCAGTCGGATATGCTGTGGCGCTAGCCGACAGGCTCACACCAACCGGCAGAGGCGGAATGTCCGTAGCCTGGAACGCCGCGCCAGACGGATAGTCGCTCGAGACGTTGTAGATAGGCGTAGTAATACCGCCCACCGCTGTTCCGCTGCATACGCATCCCTGCCCCAAGCTGCTGATGCTGGTGACAGGCGAAGCAGCACAGTGCGTACTTGTCGTGTACGGCGGATGCGCTGGAGCAGGTCCGGAAGGCAAAAATTCCGCTTTCACCAAAACCGGGATCACAGCTCCAGTATTGAGACTGAAGGCCTGGTGGCCCAAAACACGGAGAGTGCTGGCAATCTCGCCGCTGTGAGATGTGATAGATATCCAGGTATGGTCATCCTCGCTGAAGACGGAGTCCAGCCAGAGTTTGCTGCGGGCGTCTTGAGCGTCAGAGGTCTCGGCTGTGACGCCGTTCCAGAGCTCGTCGTACTCTGTGAAGCCTTCTTCGATGTTCCAGCTTGGGAAGAGATCTTGGATGTACGTCTTGGTTCGACGGTGATCGCAGGTGTGTATGCTTATGCCCTCTCGAAGCAGCTCTTTGATCGTGGGTACGAAGGGGTAATAGTGCGGCAGGTCCAGGCCAGCGAAGGTCAGGTTTGCAGTCTTCAAGCAGCGAGTAAGAGGCGATGTGTAGTACGACTGCGGGTATGGGATCTTTTGCACGGCGATCTCGTGCTGCCAGAAATCGTGGGCAATGAGGGCTTGGTCGACGCCATTGCTATCTAAATCGGCATCGAACCACGAGGCGGTTGCATTGCCGTTTATCTCGGCCCAGTAACACTGCGTCAAAGTGTCAGCTTCCACTCGCTGCATCTCAGCCTGCATTTCAAACGTACATTCCAGCCGGGCGTCCCATAGTATGTCTGCGCCGCGTTGTGATATCCCTCTCCGTGCCTTCCCATGAACAGCACCTTGTAGGCGGTGTTCAGCGGCGCATTCGCATTCAGCATGTTCACCTGCGCCTCAAACTTCTGCCATTGCGTGAGATTGCCAGTCAAGCCATACTTGGCTGGGTAGGTACGGTTTATGAGGCCGAAGTTCGTCGCTGTCTGCTGGGTGTCAGTACAAGACTGCTGCTTCGTCTGGAGGAATGACTTACGTAGTCGAAGGTCGTAGCATTCGTCGTCGGCAGGTCCTGCAAGAAGTAGCCGGTGACGGTGGTGTAGTTGATATAGCCCGTTGTGCCATTGGTGCCATTGAGGTATTGCGCCTGAGCGCTCGAGGCCAGGACAGCCGCCGAAGCGGCGAACGCAAGTGAGCCGTACATTCTCACCAAGATCATATTCCACAGAGTGAGACGAGATGAAAGAAAAGCCTCCCAATGCCTACCTTTTGTGCTCTTGTCAAGGACGCAGATGTGGTACCCCGTCGAGCTCTGCACGAGCGGATCTAGCGGCATGCTGTACCTTGTTGGTCCATCTCTTCGACCACTCTGCACCGATCTTCGGTTCACGCATGATGGCCGTACCTGCAGGAGTATATGGCGGCCGCGAAGCGAGTTCGGGCGAGATTGGTGGTGAATCAAAAGATCAGACGAAAGCACGTGGAAAGTTGGAGACGGCTCAAGTGTCTTGGCAAGGCACGGTCCGAGCTCGAGCTGAGCTCTTCCTTTCGACGACAACAGCGACTTTTTTCTGGTAGGGCGTGCAAAGAGCTGAGGTTTAGACCGGTCAATGCCAAAGGCCAGTGTGCTCAGGTGGTAGGCGAAGCATACGCAAGAGTGCGTGAGGTGCAAGAGAATGGCCTTCGACCCGTAGTAGGAGCAGACGAGCTTGAGCCATTCCCGGTCTGAATGGGTGTCAACGCTTCACATGGCCCACCATGCTGGCATCGTGATACCCATAGAAGCCATGCAAGAGAACACTACATGTCCATCGGGCGCCTCGAAAACGCTTGACCATCAAGGCCGATCAGAGGAGATCGCAAAGAGCACAAGGCCCGTCACCAAAACAACTTCAGAGCCGAAGAGTCCCATTGCACCACTTGCCAGCCCACAGCTCCAGGATAGCGGTTCTGCAGCAGACCGCGTCTTCGGCGTCGTAGAGCTTCTGGAGGCGATCTTATGCCACCTGGATATGCTCAGTCTTCTGCGCTGCCAGGGGCTGACTCGCCGCTGCCTTGTCGTTATAAAGCAGTCGAGGCCTGTCCAGCAAACACTCTTTCTGCAGCCAGTCGAAGCCAGCGAGCTCCCGCGCACAATACCATCTGTGGTCTCGCCACGCTTCAGGCTCGAACTTCAACAAGTCCGGTACGTACCTGATGGGAAGCATACCAATCTCCGTGTACATTGCGGCGTCTTCGATGATCCACCAAACAGTACCATGAGGCCATCATGGCACAACATGTTTCTGACGCAGCCGCCGAGCACCCAGATGGAGTATTGTGTTGCACGGGGTAGTAGCTGGACGGAGGGAAAGTCGTTCGCAGAGTTTCACAGCGAGAATGGCATAACCTTCGGTGACGTGGACAAGATCGTTCAGGATCTGTGGGCAGAGGGCCTTCTTCACCCAATATGCTTGTTGGAAGCCGGTGCGCATCTTAGCTGCGAGGACGAAGCAATGGAGTTCAGCGTCTTATTGAAAGAGAATACCTGGTGACTACCTGGTGACAGGTCGAGGAAGAGAAATGACAGGTAATTCCTTGCAACACGATTGTCGTCAAAGTGCTGAGAGGCTCGTTGTCAGTGGTGTCCCTGAGCAAGCCCAAGTGCGGGGATTCGATGTTTGCTTTGCTGGCCCAATGGTTACTTATTCGTTCATACTTCACTCACTTACTGGCTCACAATTTTACTTCGGACTTTCCGTGAAAAAGTATTGGCAGCCACCGCAGATTTGCCGCGTGAGTCAGGTGTGGCACAAACAACTACAAATGCGCCTTCCCGAAGCAGAACGCTGCAAACAATTTCATCAACCAATCGGTCAGGCTCCGCTCACATCCTTCGGCATTCCTAAGTTCGCCAATCCAACACAGCCTACAACACATCACCATGGACCTCCCACACACCGACGACTCGAGCGATATCGGGCTCAGCGAAGAGCTCAACGATCTCAGCCTGGACCCGAATTTCGACCCATACAATGAAACCGTCAACGAAAACACGGCTTCCGGCGGCGAGACAGAAAGTCGTCTACGAGATGGAGTGCCTGCCGACTTCGCTCGCAGAGTGGATGAGCGTGGACTCACCTTCTGCTGGCTGTTCGATCGTCTCATGGCAGCGGGCTTCGAGCCTGACATCCCGGCAGAGCAGGAGGAGCTCGTGCAGGAGCTTCACGAATTCATCATGGCGGACAAAGGCGCTGGGAATGACGATGAGAGTGGTGGTGACGGTAAGATGTCTCGCAACGAGTACTGTCTAGATTCAAGCTAATGGCATGCAGATGACGACGACAACACAGACGGCTCGTGCGAGTCAGGTCCTTCAGCTGCAGAGCGAGTCTTCGCAATTCCGGAGCTACTCGACGAGATCCTGGTCTCGGTGAGTGCATGGGACGTGGTGCGCTACCGCAGAGTCGACAAGCGCTACCAGCAGCACATCACGACTTCTCCAGAACTGCAGAGGAGGCTTTATCTACTCGCCAGCCCTTCCGAAGCCCTTTGCCACAATGAGCTGAGCCCGCGCTACATCAAGCTGTTCACTATCTCGGGTCCTTCCGGTGGTCGGAAAATCACTGGCCAGATCACCATGTTCTCCATCGAGCGCGCTTCCGGAACAGACGCTCTATGGCAGCAAATGTTCATCTCCCAACCACCGATCCACAGCATGGAGCTCAGGTTCACTCGACGCTTTCAAAGCGGTGTCGAGCGTACGGTGAGACGGAAGGCCGGCATCAAATTCATGGATCTGCTACAGGAAGCGAAGGCGATGCTCAAAGATAAGGAAATCGCGCGCTTCTCGCCCGCGAGCGACGAGGTCATCTCTTTCTCCGGCTCGACGGCGACGATCAAGCGCCGTAAGCAGAAGCCAGAGCCCAAGATGGAGGCAAAGAAGGCTGGCAACGCGCAACCACGTCAATCTCCACCAGGCGGCGGAATCTACGCCGTTAGTAATAGATTGTACGCTGCCCACTGCAATAGCGCCTCTGCCGCTCCACCGCTGGCCGTTCAGAGCACGGGGCTACCGGCACTGCGACAGATGCTGATGCGGAGCGCTCCAATGCCGGCCATTGAAAGCCCAGGGATACCAGGACTGGATATGGCGCTGAAGCGGTTGAAGCGGATGCACCAGGATCAGGCAGATGCGGCAAGTCCATGAGACTGCTTCCAGAGCTTATGCGCAATCAGGACGTCAAGATCTCTCGCGCGGTGGAACCTGCACTGTTGTGACCAACTCGTACGCCACGCTCAGTGGGCTTCGCTGGGGAGTGCGGTGGACTGAGTATTCGTAGGGCCTATAGGGTAGCTCGTATAGCGAGCAGCAGCAAGGCAACGGGGAGTGAAAAGCTTGTAAGTGATAGTTGGAGTTCAAGATAGCTCTCAATTCATATGTATGGCGTTCAGCAGGTGATGCGCACCTCCCACTTTCGTTTCGCTTAGTACTAAAGTGGAGACCCCGTTTCCATCAACTGATGGCTTTCTGCAAGCTCCGTTTGTGCCAGTTCCTCACGCTCATTTTCGACTTTACCACCAGAGTCCTGCTACCCCTTAACCACCATCAGTAGGATGGCGGATTCCAAGCGCAGCCACGACGAGGTGGCTCAGCCCGAGATGGCGAAGCGCATCAAAGTGAGCAGCGGCAATAGCGGCGCAAACAACGGTACGGTCTTTCGATGTCTATGTTGATGCGAACCTGTATACTGACTGACTGCCAAGCAGCGGCCACGAAAGTCTTTGGCATCGCCGAGCTTCTCGAACTGATCCTGCTGGATACGGACTTCGTCGACGTACTGCTCCTTCAGCGAGTGAACAAGACCGTCTCCGAAATCATCTCGAACTCCACGCGCCTGCAGTGCAAGCTGCATCTCAAAGCCGAGCACGACTGTCGGGAGAGGATGCTGCCGAAGATGCCGAAGCACATCATCATCAAACGAAATGTTGTGAAGACATTCGAACATCATGAAGGCGAAGAGCACCGCTTTGTGGGAGGAATCATGAAGTTGTGGAGCGCAGGCGACAGAAGTGGAGAGAATGAGTCGTGGAGGCGCATGCTTCTCTTCCAGCCACCGGTCACTCTTGGCAGGAGGACCATGCGTTGCCTATAGAGCGGTCCATGGTACTGGGCATCAGACAACCCATTGGAGAACGGTGCTACCGTTCAGTCTTTCGTGGACTCCGCCAATTGGTGTGCAGACGTGCACGGCAGCCCTGGCGCATGTCCAGAGATACCTAACGACGATCAGTGGATTGCCAGGGCGCTCTTCGATATGACTGTGAGCTCGGAGGATCGCGGTAAGCCTGCCGCACGCAAAGCTAGGATCGAGTTCCATCACATCAACGAGGACGATGCGTGGAGGTACACAAGCGATCTAGCTTAGCCGGGGCTGTCAGCGATGCTCCGACGTGGTTTGCGACGGCAACTAGGACAATAGGTGCTCTGAGCAAACTACTTGCATTGGCGTCACTCACGGATGTCAGATATGCAGTAGACATAAGCAGCTGAAGCAAAGCATGGCCTGACGTGGCTACTTCTTCCTGTCTCGTCCTGTCCATCTCGATGATCCAACCATCTCCTGTACCTTCTCCCTCCGTAGCCTGATGTCGGAATGATCCTTGCCGCAGCAAGGGTCGATGAAAAATCTCATTGCCGGTCGACATCTCCGTTTCTGGGACAGTACATTTGGCCGCTGGATTGCCTACCAGAACCGGATCGGGGCGCAAGGTATTCCGCTTGCACACCCACTGCACAGATGAAGCATATGAGGATCGTAAGTAGCGTGGTGACCGAGCTCGGGCTGACGGCCTTGGTGATCTCCCTCACCTTGCGCAGGTGATTATTAGCACGTTATTGAAGTACGTACGCCTCTTTCCCCGAAATCTATAGCCTAAACATGCACTCGCTCGGCTTTTAGAACACGGACACTGTCTCAAGCATTTGGTATCGTTGATACAAAGATCCGCAAGACAGCAGTCTAGCACACACATTCGGGACCACTCCATCGGCCCCTACCTTGGCGATGTCGGCAGTCCGTCCCGCGCATTGCTCAGCTCCACCAGCTTCTGACCGATCTCTTCTGTGTCCGGGTGGTCAACGCCCCAGCATCTTGAGGCAATCGTTCTTGCCTTCCTCAAAGCCGCCATGGCTTCGTCTAGATGAGCTCCACGGTGGATAGGGAAGCCGCAATGTCGGCACTGGCGGCTGGTGCCGTTTTGGTGAGCGTGTTCGTAATTATGCTCATGGAACCTTGCAAGTAGAGAGTATCTATGTCGGTGTTAGCTGGCATCACAACGTTCGGGAGTAGAGTGCTTACGCATCGACTAGCTTGCCGTCTGCGGCTTCCAGCGTTTCCAGATTCGTGATGTAGTTTCGGTGAAGCTGCAAGTCTCGCCAGCGATGATTCGCTCGGAGGCGGAACTGCACAATTCCTTGCAGAGGTTGGAGAGCAAAGATGTCTCGACGAAGGGCAAGAGTCTGCTGTCTGAGTAGGTTGTTGGCTCCCAACTGGCCTGGTGGGAGGCTACAGGGTGGGCAGTCACAGTCAAAGCCGTAATGCTTGCGGAGCTGGGTGCATCGGGAGAAACGGTTTTTGAGAAAGTCCTCGGCATCAGACATGTAGTTGACGGTTATCTCGGTGTTAGCTGGAATCCTTTCTTTGGCGTATAGAGTCGCTGCGTTGAGATTCGGATTCCAGTGTACCACAGCATTTGGCGAGCATGAATGATTGATGCGGGACAGTTGTGGGCAGACGTAAAGTATGCAGTGATCAACACCATCGACTTTGACATATCGCTCAAATGCGTTTGTTGAGACGATCCCGAGCTCTCGGAGATTGCCATCGCGGTTGCTCAAGGCCAGTAGAGCATCCTGATCATCCTGGCTAAGACCGTCCCACTTCGCCGTGAGGATGGGCCCGCCATTGAAGTTCCTTCTCGGATTGAAGAAGCTATCGGGGTTGTAGAGCACATTGGGCCCTATCTGGAGCTCAATAGTTGCGGCTTCTGACAAGATCATTTCGCCACGGTTGATGGTAGCAGTCGCCATCACCCATTGGCCCCTTGGTGCAGGATCTGGATCCTGAGTGGCATATTTCGTTGGGGCAGGTGGAGCGGGTGGAGCCGCAGGGATGGCGTTCATGGTTGCGAGAATGCTTGTGTCTGCTGCCCGTGTGTACGCTTAGAGGCTTCATGGCTTATATGCAACCTACAAGGAAGGTGAGACATCGCAACCTGCCGTATGTCGGACATGTGTGGACTGACACAATGCAAATGTTGAGACATTGTTCATGGAGTCTTTGCGACATGTCTCGTACTTACCGACAATTTGTCTACGTGATATCAGTGTCATGTTCAGGTGCTGATCGAGCGTGTGAGCAATGACCTACATCCACGGATTGGAGTAACGTGCTCGCAGAGTGAAGCATATTCCGGACCTTAGGGACGGCAACGGCAGTGAGATACATGTGCGCTCATCGGTCCACTAGATGCATCGATATGGCGAGGTGAACACACTGCTCCTGGTTTCGTCGAACTAGCGCTGAGCCTGGCCTGGCGTTGTCGGGTAGCATGCATTGGAAGGGTCTTCTCGTTCTTACTCCATAACACTTGGCCCAAGTCTCTCCCAAGTAGTACTGCAACTGCCTTGATCCAGCTGAGGTGGCCACTCCGGAACTTGATTCAACGCAGAATCATTTACAAAATACTACCTGTCTCCGCACACCGAGCAGTTTCTGCACCACACGCGGATCAAACCTACCGCTTACAGCACTTGCGCAATGTCTCGCAGCGGCGGCAGGACCCTCTAGAACAGTGCTCGCAATGCGCCATCCTCCCTCTGACCTTGAGCAAGCCGTCGCTGTTGAAGCTGCCAAGATAGCGTGCTGCTGGCTTGAGGCACCGCAGTGCTGTTGAAAAGGCGCTCCTGTCCATTTCACCACTTACTCCTTCGACCACTACCTCGCCCCACTGGAAGGCCAAGCTGACGTTCACTGCGTCAAACCATTTTCGGGGCTCAGATTCCACGGCAGGGTCGAATTGATGCCCCTCCAGCACACGGCCTGGGAGCTTCAGCCGTTTGAGGTAGGTACAGCCAATGCCGAGCGCTTCGAACCAGTCACCAATGTCGGACATCGAGCTCAGTTGAAAGGTGTTATTGGAGTAGTAGAGCTCTTGCGTGTCAGCTCGCGTCTGCCGGCATGCCTGGAGCAGTGCGCGATGAGGCTGCTCGACGAAGTAGCCGCGACAGCGCCGTATGGTCAGAGGCGAGTCGAAGATAAGTACCAATCTGTAGATTTCATTTCGCAGCTCCGCCGGTAGGCCGAGGAGATGTGTCCGGGCATGTTGTACTGTCGGATGGGCCAAGGGGGCGGTGGCGCTGGTGTCTGCTGATGTGAGCATGACCGATGGTATCGAAGGGAACATCGTGTCAGCGCTCCTGTGTGACGGCTCTTGCATGTTGCTGAACCTGTCACTGTAATCTTTCTGACTGTGTTTCCGGTGAGTTCTCGTGAGGCTGAGAGGTTCCTCTGCTGTTGTGGAAGCCATGCCCGGTTGATGGGCTTTCTTGCTCATGTTGGTAGAAGCAGGCGTCCGTTGCACTCTCATGGTTGAGTATATGTGCCGGTAAACCAGTGAACGCAATTGCTTGTTGCTGTGTGTCTAGTAGCAACAAGCACTTTGTTATGCATGTGCCGTGTGGTCAGATTGCACTTAGGGGTATTTTGAGATCATTCAGTCCGTGCACGCCGAAAATCTGCCAGATCGGGCAAGCGTGCACGTTGCGTGCTGACTTCGACTCACTCTTGCACTTCAGGGCTGAGAGCGTCCTCGTTCTGGCTGAAGGCTTAAGAACGACCTTTGCATTAACTCCGCAGCTACACACCGACTCGGACACTGCTCATGGCCGACGTTACAACGGAGAGCATGAGCCGACAGTGCAGAGGAGGTGGAGCAGTCGAGCTACGACGTCACAGGTAGGGAGGCTTTGGCTACGGGATTGCTTATAAACGTGGCATCGAACCCAATGTCTCCATCTTCACGCCATCTCTCTCTTCGTCTCTGTTCCCATACGAGCAAATTCTACCGGTACTCCGTCCGAACAGCTCAAGATGTCAGACAAGCTCGTTCTCTTCGATTTGGCCAATAAGAAAGGCGTATGCTGGTCCCCAAATCCATGGAAGACTCGCATTGCCCTCAACTACAAGAAGGTCGATTATAAGACCGAATGGGTAGAGTACCCTGATCTGGCACCGAAGTTCAAGGAGCTGCATGTTGCACCTGCCACCCAATATTGGTCAATCGCTGACTGTTCCAAGCGGCATCCCGCCCAACCCAGAAGGAGAATTCGCACCATACTCTTCGCCCGCCGTCCGCTTCCCAGATGGCAAGTACACGATGAACTCCGCAACAATCGCGGAGGAGCTCGAGAAGCGATACCCTGAGCCTTCTCTGCACCTGGACACCGGCCTCCAAGACAAGGCCGGCGAAGTCTTTGGAGAGCTGATCATGGCCATCCTGCCGGACATGTTGCCCAACATCCTCAGCGATTGGCTGCAAGAGCCTTCGAAGTCCTGGTTTGCCGAGGACCGCAAGCGCAGGCTCGGTATGACATGCGAGGAGTTCGCGAAGGTAAAGGGGGGCGAGAATGGTTGGCCGGCGGCTGAAGGTGCGCTGAAGAAGTTGCAGAAGCTGCTTACTGAGCATAAGAAGGATGAGGGGCCGTTCATCTTGGGCAGCACGCCCTGCTATGGCGACTTCATGATGGCGGTGGAGCTTGAGGCTTCGGAGAGGATCAGGCCGGATCAGTATGAGAAGCTCATTGGGTATGATCAGCGGTTCAAGAAGTTGCATGAGGCTTGCAAGCCGTGGATGAAGAAGGATGACTGAGGGTTCGAATGTGCTTGAGTGAGCTACCAGCGTTGTCAAGCGGTTCACTTCCAGCTTTGGACTAGCATGCTGTCACATGCTGCTGCCTTGCGTCACCTCTCTTCCGTTTGCAAAGCATTTAAGGATTTCTCTCCACTGCAATTGCACACTTCACAACTTCACAGATACCACTTCGCACCTCCTCTTTTCATCATACAACTTCCCTCGTACGCTTCACATCCACTCGCACATCATGGCCGCCAACAACGCGATCACAGTGTCCGGCTCAGGAAGCGCAATGAGGGTGCTGCTTCGTGCGCTCGGCCTCGCCGGCGAAGAAGGCAGGTGCAGAAGAATCGGGAGATGACAACAAGTACTGACAATGCATACAGGCTCGGCCAATGCTCACTTCGACGAGCGCGCATCGCCAGCGTCTCCGTTCCATATGGAAGTCGTCTTTCTCGGCATTTCCACGGGTATCGCACCGAAGTACGGTCTCGAGGATCTCGCTACTTGGCCCACGGCTGTGGGCTGTGCTCAGCTTGACACCCAGAACATCAAGACGTTGTCTCCTGGCGTGGGCGGTTGCAACTGGGCCGAAGAGGTTGCTACCTACGCCCTCGCCATCCATGATCGTCAAGGTCACCAGGATGCGAAGGCCATCACGGAGGGTCCAGACTCCGGCGAAATATTCGAGGTCACCGTGAACAACATCAAGACCTGGATGACGGATGACCCCCACCCGGATCGTGAGCGTAGCCTCATTGTCGTGGGCGATCAGCTTCCCATTCAACGCGAGGTATGGCAGAGGAATGTGGGTGCCACCTTTCACAGCAAGTAAGTTAACTTTGACCTCGGATCAGAGGCAGACGCTGACAGGTTGGCAGTCCTCGTGTCATTGGCTCCATCAACATCGTGAACCTATACAACGAGACCGCGCCGAAGGGCCCAAGCTTCAGACGTGCAGAAACACTGCGCGATGTCTGCGTGCAGCTAGGCATCGAGATGGCCGAGGCGCGCAACGTCGGCCATCGCGCCAAGTGCTCTCTGCAAGCCATGCTTGCCATTGCCACCAAAGCGGCCGCCGCGACCAGTCTGCCTAAGCAAACCAAGCCACACTCCCTCTCACTGCCGTCTTTTCTCTCCGGCACGATCGTTGAGAAAGCACTAAGCGGTTTCAAGTCCCTGACCACATCGGATACACCTGCGAAGGAAGTTACACCGCCCACGCCGAGATCCACTGAGTCCAAGACAGCCGTCTCTACCGCGCAAAACGCGACCAAGTCTGCCACGGAGACGAAGAAGAGTAGCGACGCCGCCCCGGACGTCAAAGTCGTTCCGAAGGCCCCAGCATTAAGCGCAGACAAGCCGGCGGACAGCTCCGCAGTCAAGGAAGCAGCCACAGCCACCGCTACCACAGCGGCGAATACAGCCAGCACGAAGACGCCCGCTCCTGCCCAGACCGACGCGGAGCAACGCGCATGGGCGCCTGAATTTCCTAAGGTCGAAATCGAAGAGAAGCCCGACTTCCCCGACTACGACGAGAGCGCTTTCTGCGTGTGGTAAGTTGGAAAGAAGTCCGTGCCCCTCAGAGCGTCATCGATTCTCTGGCCGAGATTATTAAGCTGCGCACTGAAGTTGCGAGATGGTACACCAGCGCGCAAGAGGAGCTTGAGATCGCAGCCGACAGCGAGACTGCGGAGAGCACTAAGGAGCATTACCGCTTCGCTGAGACGCTGAGCCGTACTCGCACGATCCTAAGGGAGGCTTGATCGGGTGGTGACCAAGATGCGGTCGAGGGTTGGTCATGAGGACATACCTCAACCTATGCGGACTAGTACTAAGGAGCTTCAAAGCACAAGAACGCGGGCAAGGAGGGCGCGAGGCGTACAGGAGATCGGCTAGCTTGCTGATGTATCTCTACATCGATGAGCACAGCATGGATTTCAATCGCGCGCGACCCTATAGAAGTTGCATGAGGCTTGCAACAAGGGCAGATGACATAGGTGATGGCCAATCTGGCATACTATGCTCTCCACTCTCGATATGGTGGCAGTGTCAGCCAGCGGTCTACACAGGACTCAGGAGCCCGTAACTTGTAACAACGCGATGCCACCACCGAGAAATCTAGACTGTATCCCCTCTCGGACTCCCAAATCATCCGAGCCTAGTAGACGGTGTAGTGGCTCAACGAGCTGTTGCAACATTGTAAGACAACAAGCCGGCCACAAATATTCGCAGGTGGACCAAGGAGGATGACTGAGGCATCAGATGCCTCGTTTCAGGTAAGAACTAGCGTATGCACGTCCGTTTGCACATTATCATCTTCGATGTTTCAACTTTCCACCTTGCAATACTCACGCTAACAACTTGAAAGTCAGAACGTCGGCCTGCGTGTTGCGGCGGTCTGCTTTCCTGTTGTTGAGCACTTGCACACCTTCACTCATCGCACTCATCGCAGCAATCGCAAGCATGCCGGATTCCATGTTGTTGAAGGATGTACAGCGGATGTTCGGACTGACTGAAAAGCCGCAATGTGAGTGACAGCTTCAAAACATCTACTGACACAAGGGAAGCTGACGTCTCCAAAGCGCAATACGCGAGTGAATCCGCCCAGGCACACCCAGATGGCTGCAGTGACTGCCCGATTATAATCAGCGTCAATGTCGCCACGGCGCCCGTTGAAGAGCTAGAGGACGATGCGGAGCACCACGTGGTCGCCATCGGCCTGGCAGCACTCGATACCACGTTTCTCAAGCAACCCGCCAGCCCCGCCCCAGGCAACAAAGGGTGCGAGTGGGCTGCCTTAGTCAACACACAACTGGTCGCCATCACTGAGCGTCAGACTACCGAGGCGGCGAGGACCACGCTTCGAGACCTCAAGGGAGAGTTGTGCTTGCTGTCGATCGAAGATGCAGCGGCTCAGCTGACGGGCCTGAAGAAGGAGATCGATGGTCGTGAGGTAGTCTTGGTCGGGCACAAGCTTGAGAATCACTTGCACAAGGTGAAGGAGACGTTGGGTGTGGACATGACCTACTAGTATGTTTCCACTTACCTACCAAAATCCTAGCTTGACTGACAGGCGCAGTGAGAAGACATACGAGGTCAAGATCGACTTGTCCAACTTCTACAATGAGGTCATGCAGATAATGCCCGGGTACCAAGGCGCGTCGACCTTGTCGGAAATATTCGCACGCCTGGACGTCGGTAAGGGCAACAGGGCCAACCCAAGCAATCGAGCGCTTTACATTGCGCAAGCCATGATCGCTATTGCCGTCGAGGCCACCACCATCACCGACCCGGGGCTGATGCAGCGTCTGAACGCCATCCGCACAGCCCCTAAAGCGATGGCGCCAATTCCAGAGTTACCCGAAGTCACCCTTCCCACCACGCCGACGACTACTCAGCCGCAGGGCCCCGTCACCACTCCTGAAGACAAGGGGATTGACCAGGAGATCGAGCGCGAGGACGAGTACGACTGGGATGCTGAGCTCGATCCCGCGTTTTCAGACTGTGGCGACGGCTCTGTCAACAGCTCGGACGAGACATTATGGGCCAAGGCGTCCGCCAAAGCAACGTGGGTGGATACTACCATCGCCAAGGCCGTCAGCCTCCTGCCTTTGCGCCCCAGCTCGAGCATTCCCACATCTGTCGCCAAGGCCACGCCCATGTATCCACCGGTTGCGCGATCGACTTACAGTGGGCGAGAGGGCGATCCGGGAGCCTATCAAAGGGCTGGTCTTGGTGAGATGCCGGTCCTTCCACCTGTCGCCAAAGCCACGCCTGCCACGCCTACCGCTAAGACTCGCGCCGCTACGACTGTCGCTCCGATCCCGGTCGCTCCAGCTCCTGCTACTGCGACTCGCCCATCAGCGCAGTCGGGCAATAAGGTTGGTATTAAGGACTATGATGACTGCAAGTTCAATGAGAGGTAATATCCCCCAAACGTCCTTCTATTTTTCTGCTCGTCGGCCGGGCGGCAGTATGTGCGCAGCTAACACTAGCTCAGGGATGCAAAGATGGTCGTGCGCTCCGCCACAGAAGTCACTAACCTGCCAATTCGCATCTGGGAGCGAGTACTATTGTACGTAAAGCTTACCGACGACCTCGAATGCTGGCTCATCGAGTATGCCGGCGACACCAATTACCCTCGCCTAAGCTCCATGACCGACCACGGGTACGACGAGAAGAGTAAGAAGCGCGTCCAGCGCATCAAAAGCAATGTCTGCTGGGAGAGGTTGGGCAAGAACCTCAAGCAGCGTCCGGAAGGCAACAAGGGGGCGAAGAGCAATCTGCGCAAGATCATTGAGCTGCGCACCTTCGTCTCCGACTGGTATAGCAGTATCCCGGGCATCCCTGTGGGCAGCTCGGTGGCGGAAAAGACCAAGCAGCATCGGGAGTTTGCCGCGATGCTGCAGCGGATCTACGATGCTTTGTGATCGGCTCGATGGGCTGATAAGGAGTTGAGGATGAGAGTACTACGGTGGGTGACCATGGTCAGTCAGCCGGAGTACAGATGCTGCGCTTTGTTATCAAGCGAGAGAACGACGAAGGGTAGAGTTCGTAACGCAATCTTTCAAGAACATGAATCCGGGCTCCACTGTCTCTGGTCCAATCTCTTGCACGCCTGCCGTCGCCACATGTCTGCGGTGTAGGATCGCAATGGCCGCATTTGCGAAAGCAGCCTTGTCCACATCTCCGTACTGTCAAGATCGTTTCGTGCTCGCGGATTGCCTGCCAGATGCCTGTCATCGCTCGGGGATTGCCATATACTGCAGTGATTCGGTAGTCACAGGCTAGGTCGCTGGCCTCAACCTCGTCACATCCTTGCGGCATCGTCTGCCAGATGCTTCGGCGCTTATTTATATTGTTGGAGACTTAAGAAGCTTTAGATGTGGGCCTAGTGTACGTGGCAAGTGTACATATCCGAGTACCAAGAGCGTGTGCTTTCGTATTGCTTACCATACGCTCACGGCCGGTCGGGATCACGGTGTACAATAGCTCATTCGCCTTGCTGTGCGCTGTGCTAGCAGACATGTTGATGGCTGTCCGCAATGCTTCCCTCCTTCGCTCGTGGCTTCCTAAAGCGGTTAGACACTCCCGCTTTGGCCGCCGCGCGCCGCTCTGCGGGCAACAAGATGACTGAGCATTTCAGACTCCGATGTCGTGGATGACTACTCTTGCATACTATTGAGCGGTTTCTTCTATCTTGGTTCTTTTCGGCGGCTGTACGATGTTCCTGTTACCCTGTAGATAAGACACAAGCCAGCAATGACCGCCATGCCTCTTCCACGAAGCCTTCCCCGAGCGCTCAGGCGAACAAGATGGCCAACCACCTATACACAGGCTAGACGATCTGTCGCGACTGCAGCAGCGGCAGTTGAACACGACGAACCGTCGCCGTACACCCTTCCACCACCTCCGCAGCCCGCGGAAGTCACTGAACGTTCCCGCCGCCAACGCACGCTCGAGTCAGCGAAACCCTTCAGCGATTTCCTGACAGATACCCACAGCCGGCAGCATGACTACCTTCGCATCTCCGTCACTGAGAAGTGCAACCTCCGCTGTCTATACTGTATGCCCGAGGAAGGCATTGAACTATCTCAGGCGAAGACCCAACTTACGAGCGCCGAGATATTCTACTTATCGCAGCTGTTCGTGAATCAGGGCGTCACGAAGATAAGATTAACAGGCGGGGAACCGACTGTACGCAAGGATATCGTGCCATTGATGCAGAGGATTGGGGGGTTACGGAGTAATGGGTTGAAGGAGCTGGCATTAACGACAAATGCGATATCTCTGCATAGGAAGCTGGATGCCATGGTCGAAGCTGGTTTGACGGGTGTCAACATCTCCCTTGACACACTGGATCCCTTCCAATTCCAGCTCCTGACCCGGCGACAAGGCTTCGAAGCAGTGATGAAGAGTATAAACCGCGTACAAGAGATGAATCGCCTCGGCGCAGGCGTGAAGCTCAAGATCAACTGCGTAGTCATGCGCGGCCTCAACGACCACCAGATCCTACCTTTCGTCGACATGACGAAGGATCAAGATATCGAGGTGCGATTTATCGAGTACATGCCTTTTGGCGGCAACAAGTGGTCGGAGAACAAGATGTTGCCGTATCAGGAGATGCTGGATATTATTCGCGCGAAGTATCCTACGGTGGAGAGGATGAAGGATCATCGCAATGATACGAGTAAGACTTGGCATGTTCCTGGTTTCGCTGGAAGGGTGGGGTTTATTACGAGTATGACGCATAATTTCTGCGGGACTTGTAATCGATTGCGGATTACTTCTGATGGGAATCTTAAAGTATGCTTGCATGGCGAGGCGGAGGTATCTCTCCGCGATCTATTACGTTCGGATCATGCTGGAGATCCTATGGATGAACAGGCTTTCGAGGCGATACGACAGATCGAGCTGGATCGACGAAGAGATCAGGCATTGCGGTTTGATGGCGAGGAAGGCTGGATGACGAAGGAGCGACAGTTATTGGAGGTGATTGGGACAGCAGTAAAGCGGAAGAAGGCTAGACACGCCGGCATGGAGAATCTGGAACACATGAAAAATAGGCCTATGATCTTGATTGGTGGGTAGGTTTCCTGGATTTCTCTCTTGCATATGGAAGGAACTTTCATGCATTGCGTGGCGTGCACAAACGGTAGCGATGAGGATATGAGCGATGAGACCCACGATCGTTACGAACGTACACCCTGTACAGAAACATACTCCCACTCTACCTTCGCATCTCTTATTCTCCAATGGTCCGCCCAGAAGCGCGTGCTGACTCACAAGGTAGGTGAGCCCCATCTGCATCATCATCATCATCAATCCATACTCTCATCTCGATACTCGTCTTCGCCGCCTTGGTCACGGATACCCAGCCATCTTATCGCTCACCCTTCTGCGCCGCTTTCACAAGCTCGGCTCTTCTCATCACCTTCGCAAAGGCGAGATGACGGCGATAACGGCAAGCCGAAGAATCAATCCTCCGGCTTGGCATCGACTTTCGGCTTCCAAAGCTTGAGCGGTTTGTTCCAACAGCAGGCGCCGAGTAGAGGACGATACAGTCGGTCGCGGGAGCCTGGGGAGACAGCGATGCCTGCTGAGCAGAGAGGCGAAGCTGAGCTGAGTGAGAAGGATGAGCGAAGGGTTGAGGATGGCTTCTTCCACTCGTCACCACCGCAAGCGAATCTCCTTTCGCCTTCAGCGCCTGCAGCCGAGCAGCGTCCGCCGGAACAGCGAGACTCAGGAGCACTGGTCAGCCAAGCAAACAGTTCGTCACCAGTTCCCACGAGCTACTACCGCGGTGACGAATCGCTCCAACCATCCCGTTCAAGGATAACAGCACAGGTTGCACTTGCGGCTGCGGCTCGAAAGAGCGAATCGGCAGCCTCACAGCCTCGAGGACCGCACGAGATTGGCGCGGACGCAGTGCCGCGGACCCGTCGCGATCGCCTCAAGATCAGCAGATATGAGATCACGCCGGAGGGTTCCCGTAAGCCACAGGGACGGGTGTATGCTGAGGCGCGGAATAGACAGGCACGGATCTTGTACACTACTGATCGGGAGGGGACTCCGGCGTTTAGAATGGGTCATTCGCGCACGCCTGTGCAGGCGAAGGAGGTGCGGAATCCTTGGGAGGGAAGCGAGAGTGCAGCCACGGAGGTGGGGGGAGAGAAAGATGGGAGTGGCAGAAAGAGGGATGTAGAGAGGCCGTGGGGGATCAGTCGGGATGATATGGAAACGATTGATTCGCTTACGGCCCCTCAGGCGAATTATCCGGCGGCCGAGCCCTCAGCACGAGACGAGGCCAGAAGAGAGGCTGTGGGCCACGTGCCTTCACCACAGCGAAATATGAACGAAACACCAGCGAAGTCAGCATCGGCACCAAAGCTCACCCACCTCACTTCCACAGGCGAAGCGCACATGGTGGACGTTGGCGCCAAAGCCTCTACTCGCCGCACAGCCATAGCCTTCGCGTACGTGCGCTTCACCAACCCCGAACCCTTCCAACTCATCTTCGAGAACAGCAACAAGAAAGGCGATGTCCTTGGTGTTGCCCGTATAGCAGGCATCATGGCCGCCAAACGCACCTCGGACTTGATACCGCTTTGTCACCCACTGGCCCTCAGCAAAGTAGAACTCGACATCAA
>JAKLLW010000349.1:0-38333 GCA_022814695.1 Neocatenulostroma microsporum
CGCCAATTGCGTGGTGTAGGACGTTCGCATGCAAGCAAAGCGCGTGGGCGGCCTATCAAGCGGCCAAAAGGACTCCTTTGGTTGTCCCGAAAGGGCAGGTGGCTGGAGTCCTGTATCTCATCATATCGTAAGACGTGGACGAGATTCGCATCTGCAAAGGGGTGAGCCGGTCGTCGCTCGGGCGAGAGCGTGAAACGTTTCTGTTTGGTTACCATGATAGAGTCGTTGAACATGTCTGAAGGGTATTCTCGACTCATGCCCCGAGACGAGACGAGTAGTGGGAAGTGCCGCGCCTCCAAACTCTCAACTCCGCCTCACCACAGCCACGTGTGGAGAGTCACATGTGAGGCGCCGACCAAGGGCCGGGGCACCGCAAAGAAGCCGATACAGTACGTACACAAGCAAGTGCCGCTGCAAGACGCAGGCACTTCCTGGTAGCGACATATCACATTCGAGCTGACGCTGCAGAGGAGGCGTGGGCAGATGACTGTTTTCGTTGAAGACGAAAGAGATGACTTGCCCTGTCCGGCTACGACGAGGCGGAGCGGGAGTTTGTGGAGTTGTCGTCTTCTGCGCAACGCTTACGAAGATGCGAGTCTTCGAATAGCACTCAGCCTCGTCGTGTTGCGGGTTGACGATATCGTCGCATGTCGCGACGGCTGGTTGTGTACCTCTTGCTATCGTCAACACCCGGTATCTAGGCGAAATAGACGGTCAGTGACCGCCTCCACCCGGGTTGTTGATCCGCCGCAGGCTAATGCATCAGGAGCTTCTGGAAAACGACAAGGTCCTACCAAATCTACCAAGCGTGCAGCATCTGAAGCGCTGGCAGATTAGTACCCTATAGCCTGCATTTATGACAAAAGCAGCGTGACCGCCTCTGCTACACTGCCACAACAACAACTTCCATACCAGCAAAAGGAGTAGGAGTAGGTTGATGACCCCACGCTGTAATTCGGCCGAGGCAGGTACCTCCGTACCTCCTGCCTGATCAACGCCAATCGTGTCCCCCACCACAATCGAAGTACCGTTTGCATGTACCGAGGCGTCTCTCCTCGTTTTCCAAACTTTCCCGATTGCCCGTTTGTCAATTTTGTGACCGGCTTGAGTGACACCGTTGTGCTAGACACACGCTACGCTGGGGAAGACGGAAGGCCAGAGTATAGGCTCCCGCGCAACAGCTGGTAGTGATGGCCATGACTCTCCTTCGCCAGATCCTGACTCTGGAGTCCCCCGGGGCCGTCTCTCGCCGTTTGTCACAGGATTGATGAACACGAGTCGCTATAGTCTCCACGTCGTCTCCTGGCCAATGCTGCGCGGGTGCGTGTGGGAGTCCTGTCCCGGCAGCACTAGGCCACACCTCGGGAACTTGTTGTGTCTCGCTCTTCGTTAGTCTAGCAGCCCTGTCCTGCTGGCGCGGAACGCCGGTGACTGAACCTTTCGGTACCGTCCTGCAGGTCGTGCATGTAAGACCGGGCTGCGTGGGCTTCTGGTACATGTAGAGCAGCCATCCCGTCCTGCGGCCGTGTGAATGACAAAGGCTTGCCTCCACACACACAACTCATCTGCACCACGCTCGCTGTCCTGCCTCACTGTCGCTATTCACGTACGACAAGGAATTCTACATCACGAAACGAACCTACCGAACATCTGAACAGGCTCTCGGCAACATTGCACGTTTCCGTATAAACCTCAGCCGGACAGAATACGGTTTTAAGCGATCGCTGATGCGGTGCGGAGGTACAAACTACAAAGACAGTAGCTGTGACGCGCACCTGACTCCGCAAACAGCCTTTCTCGCCAGGCCACGCGCATAGAACAAGCCGTCTGGTCCTTTTACCTCAGCATCCGCCTTGCTGGCGCCGCAACACCCACACCCACACAAAATGCCTTTCAGGCCAGAACACTCGTTATTGCGAGTGGAAGTGCCGGCGCTCCACACTATTGATACCGGCAGCGTGGAAAACCTCTTTGGCATGGTTTGTCGATCGCTGGGTCAATGGGAACATACCGCTCACTAACACTCCCACCAGTGGTCACTCTTTTCGAAGGCGTCGCATGCGATGGAAGACGGAAAGCGGCTAGAGAATCTGAGTTGGCGGCTATGGAACCGGGAAACATTCTGCTGCTCGCCTCAGACGCAAGCGCGGTCCACGCTCTCGCCACGATGTTCGTTCGCGGTCAAGCCGAAAGCAGCGACGACCGACAACATTCCAGTGCCAGAACTGTCGACTAGCCTCGAATCGGCCGTGTCAGATGACCTTGACGACGACGAGACGTCATCCACGCCCGCCACCTCCTCCCTCTTCTCCAGCACCACGATCCCGAAAGCGCGGCCAGAACTGCGAAGACACGACTCTTCCAGCAGCACGAGCAGGGGACGCGAAAAGCACATAACACCGGTGGATCTGGAGAAGATTGTGCAGAGTATCAAGGAGACGAAACCACTTCAGCCGATTGAGCTGCCGATGCCGACTCCGGTTTCCTCCACAAATACCACACTTACCAGCAGTAGAGCCGCGGACCCACCAGCCGCGTCTGCACTCCAGTCTTTCACCCTAACTCGGCCGACGCCCGAGCAGCAAGCTTCACCACCGCAGAAGGAAGCGGTAGACGCCACTCAACACAATTCACACCAGGCACAGGAACAGGCCAGATCCAGACGCAGTAACGAGCAGCTGCGCTCTTCTTCTACCCTGGAATCCTCGACATCCACGGTGGATATCGATGACACGAAATCTTCGCAGGCGCAGACTGTCGGCTCAGAAGACAGCTCAAGTACGGAGATGAGCACGCACAGTATCGTCCGTGGCTTCGTGCTCGGCGGTGCTCCATCGTCCTACCGCTCGCAGACACACCTGGCTGCGCAGCCTACACCCATCCTCAAGACGTCGCCGACATATCAGCAGCAGCAGACACAACCTAAGAAGAAGGGACCGATGTTCACGATAGGCACGTCGTCGGGCGAGGACGAGAGCTCGCTAGAGACCCACTACAGACCCCAAGGCAGCGGAATATCGCGAAGTTTGGGCAAAGACGGAAGCGATAGCAGCAATGGCAGCAAGAAGCAGACGGCGTTCAAAGAAGAGGTGGCGGTTGGCACAGCAGCATCACGGTCACACAACAGCCCGGTCTTCGAGTCAGATGACGAGGATGATGATGTATCGGAGAGCGCTATCGAAGACGACGACGACTCGTCGGATTGGGAGGACTCTGACGAAGCTAGTGGACCATCGTCCGTGAACGAGAAGGAGATGTTCCAGCGTGTGGACTCCAGACCGAACCTGACCTCAAGACGGTCTATGCTCACCTCGCTCATGAATGAGCCCGACCGCGCGAAAGCACTGCAGAACGCTGCATCGCGCTCCACACCTGCTCTCCGCCGATCACGGGCGTCTACTCCCAGCGGCCCTTCCGTCGCAACATCACCCGAACCAAACGCGCAGATACCAATGCCAGGTGCTGAGACTCGCGCGGAGACTCGCGCGAAGCCCATCATCATGACCACCTCTAACACACACAACCAGCAAATTGCGCTTTCTCCACGCACCACCCGTCGCAACATGCTCTCGACTGAGCTAACCGAGTCTCTTCGAAAGAACCTTCTCTGGGAGCGCCAGCACAAGAGTACCGGCAACCTGGCCGCGCTCAAGCGAAGACATACCGCCCAAGACATGACGAAGCTCAAGCAACAACCCGAGCCCATCGCCTTGTCGCATCAAGACGGTATCGCGAAGAACTACACCAACGACTACTTCAACGCTGGTCTACAAGAGTACCACGCGAAAGGCTGGTGACCTCTCTACCTCGACATCAAGCACACATTGATCGAATGACACTTTATCTGTCGCGTTCAAGCGTTTCACTACTACCATTGACGGCTTCGAAAAGCGACGACGAACGGCCTCCAGCATACACTATTGGGAAGCATCCTCACGGAATGCGCACGGCGGGTCTGGCGCTATGTTTACGGCCACATATTTCGGCACACGGCATGGGAAAGGATTGACTGAAAGTTTCTGCATCATGATACCAGCATCGGCACTGACTGATTATTACGGCCTCTTTGCAAGCCGGCCGGCCGACGTGAAGCCTGAGCCAGTCCTACTCTGAGGTACTGAGCCCGGCGCGACGGCGGCGGCGGTTGGGGCTACTGTACTACTACATCACATACGAATGTACTTTTACTGCTACTGCGCGGTTGAGAGGCAAGGAAGTGGGACGCAGGGGTTAGGGTACGGGATGGAGATGAGCTGGCAGTGCAGACAGACAGAGTAGATGGTACCCGCACGAAAGCGACAGCACTGTCGAAAGGCGGGCTGTCTTCCTTGCACACTCTCTACCACGTTCCTCTATCTGGTCCACTTGGTCGTCTCAAGCTCTTCGGTCTTCTGGTACAAAGTAGATCATGAGCACGTGATGAGCATGTGAACGCTGACCGCTCATTTGGAGTCATTCAAGAGTCTATCACAAGCTCTACAAAGCCGCCCCGGCTCATGCACCTCAGTCAAGCCTTGCCGCTGCATGCTGCAGCGCTTCTGCACGATTATGCAAAGAGGATAGCTCAAACGCATGTTTCCAATTGGCCGCGGCAATTACTCCTGCAAGACTGATGAAGCAGGCGGAGGTACGCGACCATACAACTCATCATGCCTTACTCATACTCTTGTACCTTTGTCGCTCTATGAATACCTCTTGCAGTAGTTGCATCAATATGCTTGGTATGCGTGCGCGTTCTCAGCAAGATGCTTTTCGTATACGAGCTCGTGACAGTCTTGACTCTTGAATTCGAACTGTCTTCTCCACCTCGCCGGCTTACGGCCGGCCGACACGGAGTGGAGTCTGGAGATGATGTGCTTTCTCCTCCGGCACCTGCTAGCAGCGAACTTCTCGACGGACGCTAGAACAACTCTGCTGGCTTTGCGGGCGCCGCCGGGACGTCGGTATCATGGGACTTCTTCATGTGATTTCTGTTACGCATGCGCAGAGAACAAGAGGTGGCGTCGTGGTCGCTTGACCAAGGTGTACCGGTGTTGCAGCTGGTGTGGAAAGTCTCGGGCAGCGACGAGCCGTAGCGGCGTAGCACTCCCAAAGAGGAAGTTACAAGACGAACAGGCCTTGCCCTGGACATCCTTGGAGATATGCTTTATGGGATCACTCAAAGCATGCTAATCATGTGCTGCTGAACATTTGCAGGGAGGCACAACACCACAATGCGACGTACGAAACACTCCGTGTGGCATACGCGGTTGGCTATGTATGACTAGCGACATCTCCTGGAAAGCGGTGCTCCAGTCAGATCCGATAGCGACGTCCTGCTGGATAGGCCTTTTTGCCAGAAGAGAACGTGAAGCCGGATCATCAGTGCTCCATCTTCTTCTCCGAATGTCGCATTAGTGACCACCGCCGCTCAGCAGTATGCTCGATCGCCACCTCCGTCGCCTCATCGATATCCTCCTTCGGCAAACCAAGCATACTGTTGAGCGTGCCCTTGTTGTGCTCAAAATCGCCGCATCCATCTGGATAGAACACGCGGGTATACATCATCTTGGCAAAGCCGATCATCTTCCCTTCCTTCATCTCCTTCAGGCCATTATTGTACCGCTCATGAGAGGGCTCCTTGGAGATAGACCAGTCGCTCTCCCTAACTCCGGTCACACGGCAGACAGAAGCCAGCATTTCCTTCTGGCTGACGGAGAAGGAGTTGATATAGATGACCTGGTTCTTGAGACTTTCAAGGCAGGCGCCTTTGCTTTCGCCTTCAGGCTTGATCGGCAAGCTGAGAAGAGCGGCCACGGTACGGCCAACCTTACGATATCAGCCTGGTATACGAGCATCGCAAAGGAGAGGACCTACCTGTGGCCACGTCGAGGTGGAGAGTTTAGCCTCACCTTCGTCGAAAAAGGTCACAGTCTTGTCCGCGAAGTTGAAGCCGTAGCCGGCAGGATTGGCCAAGCTGTACTCGTACCAGAAACCAGTGCAGATGGAGATGTAACTGCTCTTGCCCACCGATTCAATCGTCTCACGGGTGGCGACTACAGGGAAGCTCTCCGGTCAGCAACTCCAGATAGCAGATGAAGAGTGCTCCGCTCACCTTTTGGCTGGAACACCATCACATCCTTGACCATCGCCTCATTCGCAGTGTCTGGAGACCACTCGTTCGGCAAGATCCATGGAACGCCGGCCTCCCCAGCAGCAACTACGAGCTGCTCTTCGATGTCTTGGATCTTGGAGCGGCCACTCAAGGTGATGACAAGTGCGTCTTGGTCCTTGAGCGCATCGATAATCGTCTCAGTTCTATTGTAGTCTATGGTCTTCACCTGGACGCCTTCTGGGAAGGTACTCTGGGTTTCGGCTCGCGTGAGAGCTGTGATGGTGTGCTTGCCAGTCTTGAGCAGGTGTTCAGTCATGTGCTTGCCGACATTGCCTCCAGCCTAGCTATGGTCAGCTGTAACGTCAAGGTTGCTATGCCGCATGCTTTTGAACACCTACGCCAACAATGGCAACATTCTTAATGTAGTTCGAACTCATCATGAATTGCTCGCTAAAGCTTTAGGGCTTGCTGGGAAGGTAGTTAGATTTCCTTCTTGACTTTCCAAGCACTGCCGCCAACTGGATGTCTGGCAGCTCGGTCACAGGTCTGATGCTTCACCTGGTATGTCCTGCAAAAACAATATGTTGACCTCATGCAGCGGTGTTAAGCTCGGCGTTAACTGTCGTGCCACATGCATGCAATGCACCAATCTCCGACAGCAACATGCCGAAGATCAACTTCATGGCTTGCTGTATCCTCGCGGCTCGTCGGAAAGACCAGATGGAGATCGCAACAATGTAGCAACGAAGGCACCTGGGACAAAGTTCGAACAACAGTCGTCTTCCTGGGTTTGTTAGGCTGCTACTGTGGAAAACCGTTACAAACGACCAAAGCGTCATGCAGCAGCTGCTTACACGTCACTGAATCCCGATCCTGTAACAGACTCCCGGAAAGCCATGAGGCATACCAGATCGCTGCCGATCATACCCATCCCTCACCCGCATTCCACCGCTCTCATCCCCTCATTGCTCCTCTTCTGCTCCCTCTTCGCCGTCCTCCTTCTCAATGCCTTCCAGCTGCTCTCTCGTCAGTTTCCGCATGTTGCTTACACGTCCATCCACCTCCTGTCGCTGACGCAAGCCATCCAGGCTGACTTCTATCCGCACGTATTGTGACTTCAGCTGTTTCACGATCAGTGGCCACGGATCGTCATCTTCGCTCCGCATGTCCAGAGTCTCTAAATCGAGCACCCTCAGATTAGGGAATGATGCAGGGAGAGCCTTAACCATCAGTTTCGGCTTCACCATCCAGTGAGCGAGATGCAGTGCACGCACTTTCGACATCTTCAGGCCCTTCAGTAGCACGTCGAGGGGCAGCTCGTGTTGCGTCCTGTGCACATGCTTACCACGCATGGTCAAGTGGAGTGTCTTGATACCAGGGAGTTGCCGCAAGAGATGACTCCAATGAATCATCGTGTTCTGCCACAGGATATCGCTGTTGAGGGTTAATTGGCCGTATTGGCGGTCCGGTAAGCCTTTGAGATTGCAGATATCCAACTTCAAGCTTGTGAGGTGGCCTGAGTGGGTGGGCAGGACGCTATTGATCTGTTGCATGGAAAAGCGAGCGAGATGCCACGGGACAGTACGAGCGAAGTTGAAACCGGCGTTCCACCCGACATACTGCTGTGTGTGCTCTAACGGTAGTCCGCGCAAGCGTATGCTGTTTCGCAGAGAGGAGGCCGGTAGGATGTGAAGAAGAGGGCGCATATGATACCTAAGCGACTGACGGATGAACGAGTATGATACGAAAGGATACTGTACGGGATACGATACCATGATGAGAGCAGGGCATATATACGGCGAATACACCACTCACTACTCTGATCGATCTTTGACGGCAACACCTTGAGTATCACGGCAGTAGCGAAGGCCAAGCCGTATCGTCTCGAAAGCTCATAATGTTCAACATCCTGTTCCTTCTGTTGCCGGTATAGGCCAGGCTCCAGGTGATGTATCTTCGGCAGTTGCTGAAGCAGTCCACGGGCTGTGCGCATGATGTAGTATGCGAATATCTCGCGAAATCGGAGAGGTTCGAAGTTGTAGGCTTCTTCCATCCGCTCGCCAGCTTCGCGTATGATTGTGGCTAAGAGCTGATCGAAGGCATAGTCAAAGCCACGATGGAGAATATCGAACCCATTCGGTCCGATGCCATGTACCTGGGGCAGCGCATTCAAGGGCTGGTGGGTGTTCATGAGTGCCACCATAGGCGGCGTGTGCACGCATGGGGAATATGTGCTCGTCAAACACTTCCTGACATGGTCGCCCCATTTCCTGTAGTGTTATTCCGGTTCGAGGCCACTTCCAGTCGCGCTCTCTCTCAGTCTCGTTTGACTGTTATCTTCCGTTCCCACATACATCGGCAATGGCACGATCACCAACCTCACGGCACGGATGTGCTCTGCGAGCTCCTTGAACTCACCGAAGCGGTCCAGCGTCTTCGGCGGTCGCCATGCTTGACCCTCCTTGTCCCAGTCGTAGTAGTACTTCAGCGTCATGTCGCGGAAGACATGCGGCGTGACAACCGCGCACAGCACTTTGCTTTGCTGTCGGAGATTCTTGAATGTGGTCTTGTCGTTCCATCGATCGTCGTCCGGCTTGTGCAGGTAGGAACAGATACGTAGCAGTAGCTCCGTAGGCAGCCTGGGCAGGCTATCCTTCGCTGGTACTTGTGACACCTGTACTTTCTTGCTTGGAGTCATGATGGACGGTAGGCCTAGGTACTAGGCAAACCATCAAGCCGAGGAAGCGATAGAACTGTGTTCGAAACCTATGCGATGGGATATACCACGTGATGAAAGACGCTTCGTTTGCTTCCCAGCAAAGGGTCTTTCTGCTCTACGTCTGGTGCCTTCGCTACGAGGAGCCTACGATTCGCCGGTCGATCCTTTCTGAAATAACGAATATACGGTCGGTTCGATCACAGCAAGGCAAACAACATCCCAAGACCACCAAAGACAAGCTTGACATAGCCCACACAAATTTTATGTCCTCCACTGAAAGCTGATTGCTGGCCAGCAGTGACTGTGGACGTGACGGTAGCACCGCTCGATCCGCTCGTAGTGGTGGAAGGAGAGTAAGTGCTCGGGGCAGGTAGGTAGCCGCCAGTGTATGCTTCTGAAGAGGTAGTAGGTTGGTACGGTGCAGAGGAGGTCGAAGTTGGGTAGTAGTAAGACTCCGAGCTGCTCGTCGTAGCGTGGTAGGAGGCCGCTGTGGTGCTTGAGGTACCATAGTACTCTTCTGTCGTGCTAGCGTACAAATATGCAGAGATGCTCGAATAGTACTCCGAAGTCGCAGGCGGAGGAGCAATCGTGCTCAACGTATACGCGGCGCCGCACTCCTCTAGGCTAGCATCGCTTGGGCAGCATCCCACGTCGGAGCAGTAGTAGCCGGAAGGACAGTACGCTAGCCCAATGTCAGCCGACTGCACACAGGACTTAGCGAAAGTATTGTCCGTAACACTCACTTCCATCTGAGCAGCATGTCTGGCCGGCGCTCGGATCATAGCACATAGTGTCGTAGATGCACTCGACGTACCCAGACCCGCATACTTCTGCGCAAGTTCCAGAGCCATAGCAAGTGATTTCCTGTCTTTCCTGGACACCGAAGAGGGCATTGAAAGGCATGCGTCGAAGATTCATCGCCGCGAGCGCTCCGCTGGCGCCGAAGAGGGTGATGGCAGATAGAAGGTACATTGCGTCGCGTAGAGATTCTGGAATGAATAGAAGACTCGTCGTTGATCGATTGCTTGTAGCTAGCTGAGTGAGTGATGACAGATGACAAGCTGCTTTGGCTGTTTCCAAGCCTGCCTCCTAGACGCATCAAGCACGGTATATATCGTGTCCACAGCGGCGGGCCCAAGATAGTCGCGAGCACAGGATAGAAGCCATACTGCTTGGCGAACAGGCGGTGCTGCAGTTAACCGCCGTACCAGACTGTTCGAAGTGAACAAGGCGTCCTTGGCCGTGCCTGAAAACGGTCTCGACGATTATTTGGTCGCGTGAGCTGGACAATGCGCTGGTGGCATGATCTCGGATATGAACAATCTCCGGCGGCTACCAGGTCGAAAGGCTTGCTAACTGTCCGCCGCTCTGTGGTCGTGGCGGCTCGATATCAGCAGAACGTGTTCGAGGGGAACGGGGCCTGCAGGACGTTTGTTCGATGTTGTCGTGGTGCTTTTGAGAATAGACATTCCTGGGCTACACTGCATGGAATGTGGCTTGCACCTAGCCAATGAAGGGCGCTGCGAAGCGAAGCGGCGGTTTTGGGAGCCTTGGCGGCCTTGGCTCCGGACGAGGCTGACAAGGTCAGGTATCCCAGGGCCTCACCGGTCGCGAAGTAAGACGCCTCGAGCGTTTATGATGTGGTTAGCTGGTGGAGCCGATCCTCTAACAGCGTGCAACCTCGTCGTCTCTTCTCCGGGTCCCGTGAGAACAACGTTCTGCGTCGGGCGGCAGTCCACAGCAACGAGATTGAAATGCCGAGATGATCTTACACCAGGGGCTGCGGTGGAGCTTCTTTCGTTACAGCAAGATGTATGTCTACTCTACACATACACACATCTCCAACTGGCTTATCCGGCCAGGATCTACCCGCCAGGTTTACCGTAGCTTTTCGTCAGCGCCAGGGCTATGCAGATAAAGCACACACAGTCATCCCCATCCCTTCCATACCATCTAGTGCTCCTGGAGGTCGCCTAGTACTCCTGGTCGTCACTCCCAGCAATAATGACATTATTGACCTTAAGCACCATCCGACAGAGTTGGGTGGCGAGCAGCAATTGCTGCCTCTTCGAGATGAGGGGGTCGATGACGAAGTGTTGTTTCATATCTGCCAGTACTGTCAGTCTCACATGCTCGGTTTTATTCAAGGACAAGGATCGTAGAATCGTAGGAACGTACCGTTGCTTCCCGTCTGCATACAATCCACCCCCAACCTTCCCTTCCCTTCACCCTTTCCTTGCCTCGCCTTCAGCTCCGAAAGCGTCTCGATAGGCGACAACCCGCTGTTCTCCGCAAGAGCCATCGGAACAGCATCGAGAGCTTCCGCGAAGGCACGCATAGAGTACTGCTGTAACCCAGGCTCCTCCAGTGCCGCTTTCTCCACCGCCAGACTACACGCAATCTCCGCTGAGCCTCCACCGTAGACGATACGGTTGTCCTTCACCAAGTTCCGCACAACGCAAAGCGCATCGTGCAAAGATCGCTTAGCCTCATCGATAATCATCTTGTTGGAGCCGCGAATGAAGCACGTCACTGCCCGGCTGTTCGCGCACTCCTCGATCACCAGCATCTTTTCGCGAGTGGTGCCGAAAGACATCTCCCTTACTATCCCTGCCTTGCCCAACTTCGCTGCTGAAAGGTCCTCGAAGCGCGGGACGATACGGCCGTTTGTGGCGATGGCGATCAGCTCGATCTCTGGCCCTCCTACCCATCTTACCGCTGGCAACTCGTTTGTGAGAAGGAGGTGGTTCGCTTCGTCGTCGAAACCCCATTGGCAGATGACCACGTTCGCGCCTGTGTCCTTGATCTGCTGGATCATCTCCGTGAACTTCGCTTGCTCGTACTTCTGCAGTTCGCGGAATTCGGCCACGCTGGTGATATCGAGCTTATGCTTTGTCTTCGGCTTCGGGGGCTCGAAGGCGCATGTGAGAATAGCAAGCTTGGCGTCCTTGACTTCCGAAGGCATCTGCGGGTGCGAGAAGTCCTTGTCCACGATCACCCCGTTAACTAGCAAGGAATCCTCGAGACTGCCGCCAACTTTCCCGTCCACCTTGATAAGCTCAAAGTCCACATCCTTCCTCTCCAAATCCGCCACAGAAAGCACAGCCTCCACAGCCATATTCGCAAACTGATCATGCGCCTTACTCACAATCTTACTCCCCAAACTCGTCTTCGCCACCCTCGTCAAATTCTCCCGATCAGTCTTGGAAAAAGAAATCGTATCACTTATCCGATCCAACTCCTCCACCGCAACCTCACACGCCGCATCATACCCATCCGCAATCCGAATCGGATGGATGCCCTTATCTATCAAATCGCTCGCTTGCTCCAGTAACGCGCCCGCCAAGACCACCACTCCGGTCGTCCCGTCGCCTATCTCGGCGTCTTGGGACTGGGATAAGCTGACGAGGAGTTTGGCGATGTGGTTGGAGATCTCCATCTGGCCCATGATGGTGGCGCCATCGTTGGTGACGGTGATGTCGCCGTCGGGGGATATGAGGATTTTGTCGAGGCCGCGGGGGCCGAGGGAGGTTTTGACGATGGAGGAGACGGTGCGGGCGGCGAGGATGTGCGATTTTATGGCGTCGAGGCCGTGGGAGCGCTTTTTGCGGCCTTGGTCGCGGACGATTATGAAGGGTCGGCCGGATTCGTCTTTTGCTATTTGTGCTGCGAGAGGGGTGGGTTAGTGGGGCTGCCAGAGGGCGATAGAGAGGGTGGAAGTAGAGGTACCATTCGAGAGATCGATATCTGCGCAGTTGTTAGCATCAGTCTACCCTGTAGGGCGTTGGTATACTGTGGTTGTAGACTCACTCATGGGACCTCCTGCCATCTTGACTGCTTCACTGGCCTATGCCAGGCAGCTCACTTGAAATTCTGGACCAACTCTTCGCTGGCTATAAGAACCTCCAGCACTATTCGATTTCGTCGTAGCTACAACAACCTCTTCAACACTCTCAATCAGCTTCGGAGATACAGAGATCAAGATGGCAAGGTATGTTGCCGTGCTGCTTCATTTCTTCCTTGGCTTCTCCATCCAGCGGACGCGACGTTTTCGACTTTCGACTTTTCGAGAGGCCCGAGCTTTCCACGCGCTTCGCGACCAGCTTGAGCTTCTTCCATTGGAGCGCATCTCTCACCTTCACCTTCATCTTACACTCCCACATGAGCAATATCCGCATATACTACCGCGTCGCAGCTCAGATGCCTCGAAAACTGACATTAGGTTTTCAACCTTAAAGACGCAAGTTCCTCTTCACCCGACACAAGTCGCGTAAGACCACCCACCGCCAGCCACGCGCGAACGCGGCCAGAATGCCTCGTATGTCATTTCACTCACTCAAGCTCACTCACATAGCTCAAGTAACTAACACATATCGTAGCAGCCATCTCCGACAATGAGTCCGACCGCGATGACATCCCCGACATGATCCCAGCACGCGGCAAGGCCAAGGCGGTCGCAGAGCCAGAGCCGGTCGCGGACGAGGAAGAGGACGATGAGGACGCGGGTGAAGACGAGTACCGCGTAGAGAAGATCCTTAAGCACGAGTTCGACAAGGGCGATACCGTGCTCTACCAAATCAAGTGGTACGGCTACGAGGACGAGGCCGATTTGACGTGGGAGCCGGTGGAGAACCTGTGCGTATACAACAACCTTCCGAGGTGCCGCGTGTAGTACTAACACTAATGTCTGCGACAGGGACGGCGCCAAAGACACCCTCAAAGCCTACCACAAGAAGATCGGCGGCACCCCAGAAACCCCAGCCATATCCTCCAAGAAGTCCGGCGGAAAGAAAGGCAAGCGCTCCGCGTCCCAAGCTTTCGAAGACTCTCCAGCCCCAACCTCCGGCAAGAAGCGCGGCCGCAAGTCCAACGGCGTCACGGCCGACGAAGCAGGAGAGACCAAGCGCGAACTCCCAGTCGGTTCGTGGGACGACGACGTCCTCCACGTCCACTCCATCGTCGAGGAAGCTGTCCCACAAAAGACCGTCGGAGGACGCGCTGGTGCGGCGGCGGTGGAGAAGAAGGAGCTCATCGGTCTGCTGCACTGGAAGGACAATGGGCCGAAGACGCAGCATAAGATGAAGGTGTTGCGCCAGAAGGTGCCGCAGAGATTGCTGGATTACTATGAGCAGCACTTGTGAGTTGTCCCATTCTTTCTATATGCCTTGCGGCTGCTTGGTAGTGACACAGACTACTAAGACCTCTACTATGAAACAGGAAATTCCAGAGCTCTTAACTGATCTGCGGCAACGCTAGGGTCTTCACGCCCGCTGGAGACAGCGTCAAGGGCGAGGACAACGTCAAGGACGAAGATGAGGACACGAAGATGGGTGCTGCCTGAGCTTTGCGGATTGCATGATCCCACGATCTAGCGATTGCGATGAGAAGCTCCGGGCGTACTGCAGAGGATATCAAGAACAGCATGGCGTCAAGGCAAAGCGACGCTGGATATGCATACCTGACTTGCTTTACAGACTTGCTTTTACTTACTACTGGGTATGCAGTGCACATTACGGTAGTGGTAGCTGACTAGCAAGCGAACATACTCACAACATCTGAACTGCATTCGAAGCTGGTGCTACAACTTGGCCTCCACTGGTGCAATGCAACAATGCAATCCTAGCGGAGGCACTGTCGTATTGACTGCTGCAGGTTTCCCTTCTGCGACCAATCAACCATTGCGTTTAACGGCGCAAAACGGCTTTTCGGCACGAAACATGCAGGACCGTACCGCAGTAGTGGGCGAACTACCAGCGGTGACTGTTAGCCAAGATTAAGGTACTGTACAATTATCACTCTTCTCTCTTCTCTACTACAAGAACAGAACATTGCATTTGTTGAAACGCGTTTCTGAAGCGATTGCTTTCCTTGCGACGCTTAAGATCTGCTCCGAAATCGCAGATCCTTTCCCCACCATAGCCCCCCGCCAGTTCCAGACGAAACGAAACACTGCAAGCTTTGTGTTGCAGATGAGTGGTCATCACTATGGCGATTCAACGTCAACCTCACGATCGGAGCAGGATGTAGACTCTGCGGCCACAACCTTGTTGGCAAGCGCAGCGAGCAGCAAAGCGCATAGCTTCGATGAACCGAGGAGGAAGTATGCGGATATTGAGTTGGAGGAGTGGGAGAGGAAGAGACAGCGGCAGCATATAAGACAAGATGAAGATGGCGAGGATGATGAAGGAGGTGGTGAAGATGAGCACTTGCTGGCTGAAGAGACCGCGGCATTGAATAGGAACCCAGCAGCAGCAGAAACCTCAAACATAGAAGGCGAACAACCTCCTCCACCACCCCGTTCCCACCCCACCGGCTCGGGCAAGGAAGCAGAGAGACCAGTCTCTTGGTCTTCCTTGCCGAAAAAAGGCCAACTAGCCATCCTAACTCTCGCCCGCCTCTCCGAACCCTTGACCCAGACAAGCCTCCAGGCATACATGTTTTACCAACTCAAGTCCTTCCACCCTCCCAACTCCAGCCCGCCGTCGGACGCCACTGTCGCCCGCCAAGCAGGCTTACTAGCAGCCGCGTTTACGGGCGCGCAGTTCTGTACGGCGATTATGTGGGGACGATGCGCTGATTCTGAAAGGTTTGGGCGGAAGAGGGTTATATTGATAGGGTTGCTGGGGAGTGCGATTGGGACACTAGGGTTTGGGTTTAGTACGAGTTTCGCGTGGGCGGTCTTCTGGAGGGTGGTGGGAGGGATGTTGAATGGGAATATGGGCGTCATGCGCACCATGATATCTGAGATGGTCAGGGAGAAGAAGTATCAATCTAGAGCATTTCTGCTGATGCCCATGACGTTCAATATAGGGGTTATTGTGGGACCACTGCTTGGTGGGTTGTTGGCGGACCTCGTGGGCAGTCATCCCGGTCTCTTTGCAAAGGATTACCATGGCTGGCTGGAGACATGGCCATATGCGCTGCCTAATGTAGTCAATTCGACCTTCTTGTTCATGAGCTTCGTCGCTGTACTCTTTGGGCTGGAAGAGACCTTGGAGGCGCTGCAAGGCAAACCAGACTATGGGATTAGGTTTACGAGATGGGTGGCAAGAAGCATCTTCGGCCGAACGCCGACAAAGGAGTACGGAGCTCTTGCTCTCTCCGAAGGCGCGACAGACGATGTCGAGCTTAATGCCGGGATAGCCGGGACGCCAGATCGTAAGGCCAGCCCACCATCGAGGAGGAAGTTACCTTTCCGACGACTTTGGACGCCAAATGTTCTCTTCACTCTTCTCACGCATGGGCTGCTGGCTATGCATGTTGGCACTTTCAGCAATCTCTGGTTTGTCTTTCTGTCCACACCGCGGTACACGCCTGGAAGCAGCAACAACGATGGGGACAGCTCGACTCTGCATCTTCCGAAAGGGTACAAGCCGCATGCGCCTTTCACCTTCACAGGCGGCCTAGCACTCCCGCCTCCTAGCATAGGCACAGCTCTGGCAATTCTGGGCGTGATAGGGATCAGCATGCAACTCCTCCTCTACCCTCGGATCAGCTTCCGTCTAGGAACCCTCACAAGTTTCCGCTACTCCCTCCTCCTCTTCCCGCTCTCCTACACACTAGCACCCTATTTAGCAGTCATCCCCTCAACCCGATCGTCCCCATACCCAAGCTCAGGCGCTCTCGTCTGGATCGGCATCACTGCCATCTTGATCATCCAAGTCACAGCCCGCACCTTCGCTCTGCCCTCTACAGCTATCCTAGTCAACAACTCGAGTCCGCACCCGAGTGTGTTAGGGACTGTGCATGGTATTGCGCAGACCGTAAGTAGTGCGACGAGGACTGTGGGACCGGCTTTGGCGGGATGGGTGTATGGTGTGGGTTTGAGTAAAGGGATGGTGGGTTTGGCTTGGTGGTGTTTGGCTGGGATTGCGGTGTTGGGGGCTATTGCGGCGCAGTGGGTGAGAGAAGGGGATGGGCATGAGATCTGGTTGGAGGGGGAGAGGGAGGAGGCTGAGGGGAAGGGGTAGATCAAGAGAAGGGATGGTCCTCGAAATTAGAGTGAACTTGCATCGAGAGACTGGGCGCACGTGCCTGCCCTCGGAAAATTCGAGTTGCGGGAACTGCCGAAGGCAACAGTCTCGATAAACGCACACTTTGTTCAATTCCCTGATCATCTCCTCTCGCATCTCAACACATCGACATCCGGCGAACATGTCAGATATGGCCCAGAGAGGCTACTTCGACCTCATGGGTCTACCTCTTGAGTTGCGAGAAATGATCTACGAGTTCTACTTCTCACCCTGGCAGTACGAGAGAGAGTTGCTGCTATATCCTGGTCCCCCGACTGCCGTTCGTGCCTGCTCGAGTCTGCTTGAAGAAGAGACTAGCAGTATCTACTACAAAGCCTGTGGTCTCTGGGATGCAATTCAGCACAACTTGAAACTTGACGTCCGCAAGAAAATCAAAGGGCTGATACCCACCACCGTCCCTGAACGCCAACGCGAGGCCACTCTGCGCCATGCGTACCATCACTTCAACAACGCCTACCGCACAGATACTTACTGCCAACATGCCTGCCGCTTGGAACACTGCTTCTGGTGTCCAGATCTCGCGCACCAGCGCTGTTTCAACTGCGGAAGGTGGCTTCTGCTTGCGCTCATGTCCGACAACTCTGGCGAGCTCACGGACGTGGGACGGTACATTCAAGCGCACGCTGAGGATGCAGCTGGCGCTGAGCCTCACGACAAGTATCTTACTGGAGACACTTTTGGCGCCAATTGGTGGAGACTTGAGCTGCGGAGGCAGAAGCATGAAGAGCGGACCCGGAGGCTGTATGCTGCGCCGAAAGCATATGTCGTGATTCCTCGCAGCTCAGGCCAGTCTGACAGCGTTACCGGTGCAGGGCGAGCAGTGGGCAAGAAGGAGGCTGTGGACACAAACGGTGACGAGGACTGCGTGAGCGGTGAGGAAGGGGTGCAATATTGCGAAGAGCGCATCGGCGACCAGGAAGTAGTGGCGCAGGAAGCTGGATATGATGAGGTAGTGGTGATGGCAAATTGCAACGGTGTGTAAGCGTAACGCAAGATGAGCGTAGCGAAATTGATCTCAGGCCGTACGGGAGAGGAAGAGACGACAGGCGATTGAGAGTCTGACTAAAGGAGACTGAGACCGCGAGAAAAGATTCGGAATCAGTCGGTCAGGATTGCCAATGCCGGCGCTCTGGCTAGTCGAGAAGACCGTCCAACGTAGCCAAGTGCATAGACGGAAGTACCGTACGGCATCCTCAGCTCGTCATATGAGAGCTGGGATGCATCTCTATGAGTTGCTTCACTTCGCCATCATCAGCTAGCCATGTATCCACTGCACGATTCGAGAGCCGGCCAAGCCAATCATCTCAAGTCTACGATCAACACTTGCTCGGAAATCAACATTCACTAGGATAACAGTTTGGTCATTAGCGACCGCAGACGATCGAGAAGACTGTCCAGCATACTCGACAGCATAGAAGGGTAGCTAGGAAGACTGCAGGTCATCGCCAGTCCGAGTGCGTGTGAAAGAAGTTCGCCAGCCCAGCTAGCCGTGTTCGCTCGATATTCACTTCCCTAATCAAGTATTCTAGCTCACGGGAGCACCCGATAACAACAGCTCTTGCAACTGATAAGTCTTACGTCTCACTGCTCACAGTACCACTCGAACACAAACCAACAGAACTTGACGAAGCGATTCAGCGCCAAAAATATCAACAAGCTCCAAAGTCATGGCCTCGAAGGGTTACTTCGACTTCATGGGCTTGCCACCCGAGCTGCGAGAGATGATCTACGACAAGTACTTCTCGCCTTGGCAACTGACTCCGATTGAGCGCCTGCTTTTCGGTCGCCCTCCCAGAGCGCTTCGCTCCTGCTCGCGCTTCCTGTATGGAGAGACTACGACCGCATACAGCAACGCGGGCGAGTTCTGGCGGGCCTCCCACAAGGACTTCGGCTCGTCTCTCCGAGACAGTATCAAAGCAGCGGACGGTAGCCAAAACGGTAGCCAACACCGAAGAAAGACCACACTCACCCAAGCACTCAGCCGTCTCAAGCGGGGTTTCCCGACCGATGCTCACTGTCCGCACCCTTGCCGCACGAGAGTATGCTTCTCATGCGGGGATGAAGCCCACAAACAGTGTTTCAACGGTGGAGTATGGCTTATGCTTGCCATCCACTTCGATCTCGAGAACTCTCGCCTACCGCTCTTCAGCCTCGATGGCTCGGGCAAGCTTACGCCGGCCGGTAAACATGTCGAGGCACTCAACAACCGTAAGCTTACTACGACGCTTGGGCATACGTATTCGAGTGCGAAGGAATACGGCGAGAACTGGTGGCGGTTAGAGCTTGCGCGGCAGCGCTGGGTCGATATACGCTGCGGACTTCGCAGCAAGGCAGTCGCTGAGTACTACAAAAGGTTCCAATCTCTCGGGTGGGCCTTCAATCAGCGTAACATCATCAAGATCGAGCGCAGATATTTTACGGCCGAGGCGAGGCAGGTGCACAACTTGGGAGAATGCAACTTCTCGGTTGCTGCGAGTATGGAGAATATCGGGGGGTGGCTCAAGGAGTTTGAAGAAAGATCGGCAGTCAAGGAACGCGGCCCTGAGGGAGATGAGCAAAAATCGCAAATTCCACTCGAAGGTTACGCTGTCTGGATGGAGAAGCGAGCGAGCAGGGTTAGGATTATGGGCGTTGAAGATGATCTGAGCGATGATGAAGTCTGGGATGCAAACGACGAGAGCAATATTAGGGTTTATGGAAGTGGCGAAGAGAACACCAGGCCTTGATGGGGTTGGCCAATTCGATTCGCGATGGCTTGAACTGCTGGCAGGGTGGTAGAAAAGGGAGGCACGGGATCGTGGGCAAGGGGGGGTGAACAAGTCGTTGAGCAGGACTGAGATTGTAGTCGTCGCGGCCGGAAGAAGTGTACAGCATTGCCATCCAACGCGACGCTTTGTGTTATCAGTCCACCGGTGGCGTTGAACGCTACATTCACATGAATAAACTTCGAGTGCTGCGATATATTGATATGGCTGCGGAACTGCCACTTAGAACACAGACAGCGAAGAGCAAATCCCATCCACTTAGTCAATGTGAAAGTCTTTGCTTTCCCACTCCCGCAACGTCCGTGCTCAAGTGTCTTTAACAGTTCCTGTATAAACCTGCCTTCCTGCAACTTCCTGAACTGCACTTCAAAATCATCAAAGAACAAGCCCGCAGAGACTCAGCCACTGCAAAGATGGCGAAAGACTACTTCGACTTCACCGGTCTTCCCCCGGAGCTGCGCGAGATGATCTACTACCATACCTTTACCGACTGCATCTCCAACACTCCTTACGAAGTGCTATCATCTCCAGCGGGCAAGGGCCCCGAATGGGCTCTGTGCATCTTGTCGAAGCTCGTCTACCACGAAAGCAAGACTCTGTACTTCCAGGCAGCGGAAGCCCACGAGCAAATTCACCACAGAATGTCGGGCACTGCTGCGATGCAGCTTGAGAACGGCAACTTTCGGGGTCGTACGCGGAACTTCAATCACGTAACCGATAGCTTCCCCAAGCTCTGGGATGACAATATCAGGCGGGACCAGGTGTGGATGAAAGTGGGAGATGTGCTGAAGCATAGAGCGCGCGAGGAACCGGAATGGGAGAACGACATGATCGACTACGAGTGGGACCGGATTCTATGCTCTCACCAGTGCCAGCGCGTAGAAGAAGGTGGACGCTGTGACTGCACTTTCCACTTTGAGGACGAGTGCGCCTTCCACTTCGACAACGCCTGCAAGGAGTGCCAGAAGTGGTACGGTCTCGCTTGCTGGTACGCCACGATGCCAGCTCAAGTTCCGAAATTGATTGAGGAGGCGGCGGATGGTGCAATGACGGTCATCGGTCGAGAAGTCAAAGCCTGGCAGGACAGTAGCCGCTTGAAGCAGCCAGGGAGCGGCCTGGGCGCAAAATGGTGGCAGCACAGCAAAGCATTTGGGCTGGACTGGTGGGCGCTTGAGATTGAGCGGCAGTGGCACGCTGATGCACGGTGCGAGCTCCGGAAGAAAGGGGTGGCGCTATACTGGAGCATGGAAGCCGGACAGCCTGCTGGAGATGCTGTCAAGGGCAATGCAGAGCAGGCTATGGACTCTGTCACTGCAGCGGTTACTGAGCAGTTCCATGAGGAGGACTTGGACAACGGCGTCCAGGACAACGAGAAGACGGCGGTGAAGGATATCGATCAAGCCGAGAAGGGAAATTTTTTCACCGAGTGCACCATCTACGTCATTGAAGCAGATATAGATGGTAACAAGCTCGTCGCGTTCGAGGAGTTCGGGAAGACGAGATGCTTTGGTAGACTCGATTGGCGGTCAGAATACCAGAGGGGAGCGGAGAAAGTATGGGACGCGGACGTAGAAGAAGGTCGAAGGCTGCCACAGATCCCGGAGGACGACTCCTGGAAGGCCGAGAGGCACCTGTAAGGGTTGTCGACGGACGGTGAAGAAAGCGCCTGAGAGAGATCATCCTACCGCGTACCTTGGCCAGTTGCCAGAGAGTGCTCGGCGTAAATGCACTTGAGGCCGAGGAAGGCCGGACGAAACCGCAGATCATGGAAATGGTCCCACGAGACACTGGCTGGCAAAGAGTGAGCCTCGGAAGTGTGCGCGAACTAAAAGTCTGTAGTATGAAGCAGCATTAGATGTAGCTACATAGTCGATCCAGCAGTATTGGACGTCGAGTCACCTGGTACCAATGGGCTTCGAACACTCCATCACAGTCCCATTCGTCACTCGTACTGATCATTCCCCATGTGCACCCTCAACTCATCGCGCCAGAACTCCACCCCAAACTCGACACCCTGCCTGTAGTCGCCTTCCTTCCTTCTTCCTGTAGTGTAATTCTCCACCTCCATCCCAAAAGCCGTCAGCCTCTTATCTCCACGACTGCCCTCGTACAAGGCCGGCCTCGGCTGTTGCGAGTGGACAGTGAAGTACATAGCCAGACACCACAATTTCCTACACCCCTCGCAAGCTTCGTGGAAAGGCATTCTACAGTTGCACTGCACATATTCCCATTTTGCGCACCTTTCGCAAGTCTTGAACTTGTTGTAATACTCGTGGCTTGGGCAACTCACCCGACACCAACAGCCCTCGCTGTGCGTCTTGTGCGAGCAAGCGATGCGATTTACGCTTCTATGTTCGAGATCGAAAAATCTGCCCGCAAGATGTGCGGCGGATTGGCGGCTTTGGACGAGTTCGGCAGCAGCATACTTCAGACCGCGAGGCGGTGGGCGTGGCAATGCCTCGAGCTGTGCGGCGAGCTCTCGAAGACAAACATTTCTGTAGATATGGTGCTCGCTCGCTGCTTGGTTGTAGGCCTTCGTGCTCTCGTTGTAGGTAGCTTTGCAGGTGATCCGGAGCGCTACCTCGGGCCCCTCGAGGTGCATGCACAGCTCCAGAGGAGTCTCGATCGCAGATCCAAAGTAGTGCTCGTATATTAGCTCACGAAGCTCCGGTGGTAGACCGAAGAAGTCGAAGTATGGTGTGATCGCTTGCTGGAGCTCATGCTGTAGTTGTGAGCTTGTTGCGTGTTGCTCACGCTCAGTCGTCCAAGCCAGCTCGTCCATGTTGCCCTTCGGTGGAGACTGCAGCTCAAAGCCGGTACCGGTGGAGGCACCGATGCACGCGCATCGATAGCAGGACATGAAATTGTTAGAGGCTTGGGAATGTGTCCCAAAACAATGCGAGAGAAGATTCACTTCTGACAGCGGTCTTTCGTATGTGAAAGCCGTCAGGATAGAGCGGTTTCACGCTGATCGATTCGTTCGCCCACCCTGACTAATTAAGACGTGCGCAAGGGCAGGAAATTGTAATAATCAGTAAGTTTGTGGGGATCCAACGTAGTTGACCAGCGATCTTGACTATCAAGACTCTCGTACAGCAAGCCGTACTCGAGCTTGCCAAAGTCCTCCTAACCGTTGTTCTCTTCAACTCCTTGACCCTATCCTGCCACTAACGTCTTGCTTCGCTGCACCCTCAACTCTTGTTTCCAGAAGTCCCGCACTCTTGTCCCAACCCTTGAAGCCCCAGGACCGACAGGTCCTACCATCAACGCTTCTCCCAATATCTGTCAGCACCATCTTCTTGCTACCATCCTCCTCATCAATCTCAACCAGCCTTACCATGTCAGTCCCACACAACGTGCACCACAAGGCCAGTGCGAACACCCCCTAACACTTCCAGCAAGCTTTCTTAAAGGGCACGAGGCATTCACAAGGACGAACTCTGTTACTGTGGCAGCCAGCACAGTTCCCGTCGGCCCGGATATGCTCATAGCAACCTCCAAGCGTCCTGCAGTTAAATCTGTGTTTGCTATTGGAACAGGGGATATCGTTCATGCGCCCTCGCGAGTCCAAGGCCCAAGCGCTTCATCCGCGGCCTCGAACTGATCAGCTACACTCAACTCGAAAAGATGATGGTGATGTGGTTTGCACACAGCATCTATTTCCTCGTCAATCTCCCGCAGCAACTGCACTTTGTGTAGACGATGAGAGTCTACCGCAGCCTCATGCGTCTTGGCAGCCTCTTGCGAGATGAACTTGCATGTCCCACGAAGTGCCATAGATGGGCCCTGAATCCGACAAAACAGCGTCACTGGACTCTCCTGCGTGTCATAGAATACAAAGTCGTAACCCATCTCTCGTAGCTCGGGCGGTAGGGCGAGGAGGTCGAAGAAGGAACCAGTAGCGTCGCTGCCGGGCCGCTCGGCACCCTCGAGCTCACAGGCAGGGAGTGGTCGCATGTCTATCATATCGCGGGTGCCCGGAGGTGGCGGCATAATGCCTTGTCGGGTGTTCGGCGGAGTGAGAGCGAAAGAAAATGTTGGTGGCGACGCGACAGGTTGTTCGATAGGCGGTGGAGGCCGAGCTGGAGTCTTCTGTGACTTATTGTTGCGTTGTCCGATGGTAGGAAAAGAATAATGACTTGTGGCTAGTCTCTCGCGCGCGCGCAAGATGATCGTTGTGGTTTCCGCAGCCCTTTATTTTGTATGTTCGAGCGCACCGGCTTGGCTCAGATAGTCACCTCGGGAGTTCGTGGCTACCTAGTGTATGAATGCAAAAAACCGCACCTGACAGAAGTGCAGATTCTGCCGAAACAAGCATGCGAACGTGGTCTCATGGAAGGACGATTAGAGTACTCAGCTCACATGTGAACGTGAGAAAGATTGTCTCTGCTGGGGTTGTTTCAGGCAGCCAGAGTAACGTGAGTACCCTGACATATTAAGTGAGCTCAGCAGGCTTTCATGGATCAACGGGACTTCGTCCACAGATTCAGTCATGTCAATTGATGTCCAACATCATCCGCGCAATCTCGCTGTTGACAAAGTCGCTCGGAACGGTCGCGACGCCGAAGTGAAGGAATAGTAATACATACATACCGCAATGCTCTACTTGATCTTCTTAGCCTTCAACTTGATCGTCTCGTCGTTGACGAAGATACCTTTGCCCTTGTACGGCTCTGGCTTTCTCCACGCCCGTATCTCGGCCGCAAACTGCATCACCACCTCCTTCTCCACTCCTTCCAATAGGATCCGCGTCGGCTGCGGCGTGCTCGCTGTCACTCCCTCCGGCACACCCAGTTCAATGGGATGTGAATAGCCGACTTTGAGCGAGACGAACTTCTGGCCTGGGTAAGTCGGGGAGACGGTGGTAGCGGTAGATTCAATGGTAGCACGGTATCCGACACCGACAAGGCGAAGGATGGCGGTATGGCCTTCGGAGACGCCCAGGATGTGGTTCGCTAGATAGGCGCGGACGGTACCTTCGCACACAACGTCAACTACTGCTCAATCGTCTGCTCTTTAGTAAAGCGATATACGCACCCCACATCTCCCTCTGCTGCTTATCTTCGGCATCAAGTATACTCAGCGTCTGCGTCCTGCTCTCCGCATTCTCTACCAAAGTCATGTATCCCGGTATAGCAAGGCTCATCTTCCCCTTAGGTCCCTCGATCTCCACCGTAGAGCCTGGCTGTGTCCTGCTGATTCCTTGTTTGCTGCCTTGCCGTTGTGGAGCCGCTTGCGTGACTGTGAACTTCACTTCTGGCGGTAGTGATAACGGTGCGCGGCCGATCTTGGAGCGGCATTGGGAAGTGGTGGAGAAGTGCGTTGTCTGCGAGGGGGTGGTGAATGCCGGTACCAGGAAGGCCGGGAGAGTTGTGTTCTGGGATCTTGATGTCGCGAAGACTGATTGGAGTGCGCTTGATGGCCGCCTGCAACACCTTGATGCTGCCATTGTTGCTGTGCGTGGCCAATGACTTGAAGACCAGATGGTTTGACGTTCAAGGAGCTTGAGAAGCACGAGATCTCGCGCACCAATCCCGCCTCGGCAAATTCCGCGCCCTGACCTCACGCGTTCTTTCCCACTCCCCCCCTGCCATCTCCCATTCATTGCAACCCCATTCTCACGCACGTGGAATAACCAAACCTCACTTGAGCACTACCAAGGCACATGCAGCTGACGTGCATATTCTGCTGTCCACTTCCCGGATTCGGCCGCGCTATGTCCACATCCGGTAACGGCGACGTGAACTTCTGCAGGCAATAAGAAGCTGGCCGCCCTCCTTCGACTTGACACCTCTTCGTTACCTCCAACATCTTATTATCGACTACATCGACCACGGCGAGTAGCGACGGCCTGGTCACACTTCTACTTCATCAACATCGATATCCGATTCTCGACTACGACTACAGCTCTTCTACTCGATGGCTTCTTAACACGGCCATCACGATAGTACCAGAGGCTGCGACCACCACGAGTCAAGACGGTTTGTGTACATCAGCGACCTAGAGTTCCAACAACTCTGGACTTCCGCGACTCTGCTTTTGCTTTTGCTTTTCGAGTACGACCAACGACATCACGATGCGGTCGACACTTGTTCTTCTGTCTTTCAGCGCTCTCTGCTTCTGTGTCACACAGGGCATCAAGCTCTCGAGTGGCACACACGGTACGGTCTTCGGCACCCCTCTTGTTCGACCACGCTGATCATTCGATGCCAGATGTCGCAGTTCGCACCAAGCCGATCAATGACCACGTAATAGACACCTCGTACCTCACGGAGCGCGTCTCTCCGTCCGTCAAGAGCGTACAGAGCACCTTCGCGAAAGTCGAAACTCTGTCAACGTGCCACAAGATGGCAGCTGCCGATCTCATCGAGACCTGCATGTCCCTGCGAAACGCCAGCACTCAAGAAACCCATGAAGCCTTGGAGGCGCGCAAGACTCTCGCCGCGACTCGCCACACCATCTGCGGCCTACACGGGGCCAAGGCACCAATCCCGCAGCAATGTAAGGTCTTCTTACCAACTGTACATACCTCCAGAAAGCGCTACGTCAAATGGCTCTTTGGCAGCGATTGCCCAGACGATACGATCGAGACCTTCCCAGACTACGAGGCCGCTACGGAGGCGAACCTCGAGCAGTGTATCAACGCTCTGTACCACGCCGACTCTGGCCAAGGCTGGACCAGCTTCGAGTCCAACAAGATGAACGTCCTGACGATGTGCCATGCCGTGCGTGGAGACATCGAGAAGGACCAGATCGTCGACCTCTTCCGAGAGATGGCCGGTACCACGGTGGGCTTGTCTGATGTGCTGTCTGGGTCGAGAGAGGAAGTTGAGGAAGTCCGGACTGGCTTGCAACATATAAGAGACGATATGCGGCAGTTCTACGTTGAGTACTACCAGGGTAATGCGGAGAAGCAGCAAGCTGCTATGCAGTGGTGGGATGACTGGATGGCGAAGACGCAGGCCGACGCCCGTGACGTCTCCGCTGCAGTGCAGGACTTGGGCACCGACGTTGGGCAGGCGCATGAGGGCTTGAAAGCCAGTGCTGAGGTGGTTGAGCGAGGTCTGGCTATCAACAAAGTGCAGGCCGCAGATCTCGAGACGGCTCTCGAGCATACCGGAGAGATGGCCGATCAGACTACCCAGAGGCTTCGCTTCCAGCTGGCACTCATCCGTGAGAACATGACAAACAGCGCCCTTGAGCTCACGCAGAGCCTTGACCGGACCAATGCTATGGCTTATGCCATGGACGTGAGCCTTTACGATGCGTTGATTAAGGTCGCCAACCTGAGCGACACTGTGGATGTCCTCTCCGAGAGGTTTGAGACGTTGCAGGAGAGGGGTGAGCAAACTGCCAAAACTTACGAGCAAATCGACGACACCCTACAGTCTATCAAGTCCTTCTTCTCCGGCCCTTTTCAGACGATCGGCAAGCGTTTCACATACGCCACGATCTGGACTCTCATCAGCCTTGCCGTGTGGCCGATGCTCATGAGCATCTCTACTGCCAGCAACATATGTCTTTCGCTAGCGAGCGGTCTCTGTAAGTGCACCCATTAACAATTTTGTGTAACATACCGCTAATACATCACAGCTTTGACTTACCTTACGACCTCCTACCTCGACAACATGAATCTGGCGCAGCACATCCTCGCGTGTGGTCCCGCTTCTTCGCCTTGGATCGTCGGCGGCGGTGCCCTCGGTCTTGTCTCTTTTGGCATACTGATCGGCGCCCTTGCCATGCGGTATTGCGCCAAGCCTCGCGTCCTTCGCTCAGACCCTCAGGGCGCCGAGGAGGGCTTTTTTGAGCCCAACACACCCCCACCGACTTATACGAAGTGCTCCGGCCTACCGTTCAACAACCCCAAGACCTTCATAGCGAAGAAGCCGGCGCGCTTCAATACATACAAGATTTGAGTTCCTGCGAGGGCGATCTTGCTTTCTGGTGGTGGCCTGGCAGAGGTTCGGGGTGAGCATTGCTACGATATCGGTAAGCATCTCTTCTTTCATCTCTGGGATACTTTTGGGCGGGTGGACATCAAGATAATAATATGCATTTATATGGCGCATAGATATAGAAGAGGAAGGTGCATCGGCGACATTGCTATTTAAAAGCGGCATCTTTGCGATCTTGGGACGAGGATATGAGATATGAGATATGAGATACGATATCATGGGATGCGATTAGCTATGTATTGCTTACTACAACGCCACTCTGCTTCGCTTCGCCTCAGCTCAAATCTCGTGATGGCACTGCCATGCCACTCGGTCCACCATCTATGCGGTCTTGCCCAAACCTCCGCAGCTGCCGCTCCCCTCCTATGTCTGATGGTCTACCACTGAACCTGAGGATTAGCACCGATGTACGTAATGTACTGACTCTCCGTCATAGGGATCTGCGGCGGCAACCTTCCATCCTTCTGCAGAAGCTTCGCTCGGTGATCATACTCTGTGTACCAATTCGGACCTCTGCCTTCATCGCCTCTCACATCAACGGCCCACACCATCTTGAGCCTGCCACTGAACTCGCGTCCTTCGATCTTATTCATAGTTTCATGCGTCAAACCGAATCCCTTGTCCCGATAGCTGTGGTAGTACTCTACGACCGCGAGACGACGAATCTCGCAGCGTTCGTCGATCTGCTGTTGACGCTCGAGTTCTCCGCGCCACCAGTCTTTGCCGAAGCGCTCCTGGTCGAGCCACCAGTCGCGGATCTCGGAGGGCGAGGCTTCGCAGTACTCTGCGATCAGCTCGCCGAACTCGGACAGGGCGCCGGAGCCATCGTCGCTTATCAACCTGGGTTTGTGCTGAGGATGGAGGTCGTACCAGATGGCAGAGAGGTAGAGCTCGCGGCACTGGTCGCAGGTTGGGTAGAGGATGTCTGGGTCGGTCGCAGATCTGTGTGGGCAGCCCATATCCCAGTCGCATACCTTCTTGACCTCTTTGTGCGCCGGAGGAGTCGACCAGCCGAACGTGTCCACCGGCTTAGGTGGTGCCATGTATTCCGTGTGAAGCGCATGGTTAGCGACAAATCATTTACATCGAACAAGCTGTTGAATATCACTTACCCAAGCCTTGCGAGCGACGTGGCCTTGCAGGGTTGGGAGGGAAAGGGCGCGAATTTGGTCAATTCACGGCCACAAGAGTCCGAAACTTGCTGTCGGGCAGCCTCGTGCTCCTTTACTGCCTTCGCCCAGGACTTGTCACTTTCATCGTGCACAGCTTTCGATACGGTACGCAAGGCCTTCGGCGGTGAGGTATGACAGAACGACTCGGTTGGTGATGTGTAGGCGGCGAAAGCGTAACCGTAAACCATCTCCCGAAATTCTACGGGCAAGCCCATGAGGTCGAAGTGGGTTTGTCTGAGAGGCATAATGGCGACGTTCGTTACGAACGGACATACATCTTGGGACTATCAGCGGTGGCAGATGGTTATATGGACTTTGTTGGAAGTAAGTTGGGGAAGGTGTCGAGAAGATCTGGAGAATATGCATTAGTGAAAGCACTAGCCGCATTCAGCAGTGCTTCTTGGAAGTGAATGGGAATGTACGAAGGGGCGTGGTAGTTACCGGCGAGCCGGCGAGACCGATTACAAAACCAAACAAGCTCGGCGCATGAAGCTAAGCACTCAGGCATTTGTCGGGTACTTGGTAAGCTTGACCGAAAAGTCAAGTATTTGAAGAAGAGTATCAGGGGTACATACTATGTCGGCCGCGTCATCATACCCTACCATGATGCCGCTTGTTCTAATCCGCAATGCACTTCGATTCTTCATTGCATCCAGTCTTCGACCCTGTCGACCCTGTCACATCTCCGTCGCCCATACTCTTGTCCCAAGCATCGCCATACCACGGAAAACCTATGCCGCGGGCGAAGAACTCCCGCCACCACCACTCCTCTGCGTCCTACTCGAACTAATCGGCGGCGGAGGCGGCAGACTAAAATCCACCAAACTCTCCCCCACACACCCATTCACGTTCCCACTCCTTCCATCCCCATCCCTCCCGCGTCCACTAGGCGAACTCCAAGGCGGCATCGGCAACGGCGAACTACTCCCAATCTCATGCCACTGACTCACAGTCTTCTGCGGCGAGATCCAGGTCTGCGGCATACTCTTCTGCTGCCAAGCGGAGGTTTGTTTTGGTGAGGTGAAGGTGAGTGGAATGCTCTTCTGCGGCGAGACGAAGGTGTGTGGCATACTCCTCTGCTGCGGCGAGGAGAAGTGCAAAGGCGTCTCTTTCGATCGCGAGACGGGGCGGGAGGGCGACATTTGCGTGGGCATGACTGTGCTGATTTGGGATGGGCGGAGGGGTGGTGGGGGGGAGGAGGGGATCTGGACTTCCGATTCTGCTGCTGGCTCCGGGTCTTGGGCGGGTATCGTAGGGGCGTTGGGCTTCTTGAAGACGTTCGATGCGTCGGCAAGACTGCCATCACGCTCAGCAGGTTGCGAAGAAGGAACCTTCTCCTCTTGCGTCTCCACTGCATCACTGAGCTCCTGCGCTGATTGCTGCGTTGCTTCGTTGTCTACTACAGCAGGCTCATCCTCTAGCACTGTGAACCCATCAACGTCCATCCCTCGCATGTTGCCAGAGCCTTCGTCGTCGCCTTCCAGTGCTACGAAGTCGCCCTCAACGACTGCATTCGTTTTTGACTCGTCAGCAGGCTCATTCTCCAATACCGTAGCATCGCCAATATCATCATCGTCCGCTTGAACATCGCCAGCAGGTTCATCCTCCAGCGCCATGAACCCATCGTCATCGAGATCGGTGCTGTTGCTAACGTGTGGCTCAAGAAATGGGGCTTGCGTCTGTGTCTGCATAGCGAAGCGGGCGGCATCGCGGTCGAGAGCGGAGTAGGCTGGGTCGTAGGTGGCTTCTTCGGCGTCGTCTTGGTATTCATCGTCATCTTCTTCGTCATACTCGCCGTGTTGTTCGTCTTCCGCGGATATGGGATCATACACAGGGAAATCGAGATCGCCCTCGTCCCACTGCGAGTCCTGCACAGTGGTGACCCGCTTCAATGTCCGCCGCGGTTGAGGTTGGGGCGGAGGCATCGCCTGTGTTGACTTGGTCGGCGACGTGATGTCAACATTCGCGACTTCAAGCGGTGACTGTGGCTCTCCGAGGATAGGAAAGCTCTGTGAGTTATTTCGGTGCTTCAGTGGCGAATCCACCTTCGTCACCAGCTTCAACGGCGACCGAACATTCCCATCCCTTTCCTTCAACGGACTCCTCTCCATATCCTTAAACCGTACAGACTTTTGCGTCGACAGCCTGGCACTCGCCGGACTCTGCGAGGACGGTATCGTGTTCGTGAAACGCATATGCTTTGGTGTGCGGAAAGCAGCAGCAGGTCTTGGAGTGGGAGCATTCTCATCCTCTGCCACAAACTCCTGCTCATTCTCCACTTGCTCATCCATCTGCGACGAACTATTCGGAATCTCCGGTGACCCCTTAACTTCTATCCTACTATCATACCCACTATCACTCTTCATCGTCCAATCCGCAAGCGTTATATCGTTTATACCGCGCTTTGCCCGTTTCCTCGCTATCTTCTCCATTGGCGTGCCTTCCTCATCGTCTTCTCCGGCATTCCGCCAGATCTTGGAGCCTTCTCCATCCACCTCCGCATTCCTCTTCGCTCTCTTTGCAGGCGCACTTCGAAGCACCTGCGTATAAGTTGGTTGACTCTCCGTCCGCTCGCCTTTCTTGCCCGAAACTCTTCGTTTCTTCTTCGGTCGCGGCTTCTCGTAGTCTTGGTCCTGATCGCTCGAGATGTCGATAGTCTCAACCTCCATACTTGGCTGTGGTGTGGGCACCCATGCGAGTTGGGTCAATGTTGATTGACTCTTCGACAGTTTAGGCAGCTTGCGAACGGCAGGCCCAGCCTTCGGCTTGACACTCTTTCGTCGGTTGGGAAACTTCTTTTGCTGTGGTGGTGGATCGAGAGCCAAGTATTGCGGCTCGCTGGTAGGCCGAGAGGAGCGGCGTGGCATTAGGTCTACGCTCGGCATCCAGATCGAGTAGGGATAAATGTCTGCTGGATTGTCTGTTGGAACGCGTCAGGGAGACGCGCTGCCTAGATGCGCGTCATGCCGAGTTTCACCCGAAACACCTCCGCCTTCATTCGCTCGCTCGAGGTCGACGCTAACGGAAAGCCACAGTTAGCTGTACGCTGTCCTCTCCGAATTCACCACATGGGTCACCACTCACCAGCAAGATCGTAGCATTATATATATATAAATTATGTACGTCTCAGCAGCGGGCCAAATCGATTACCCGCCCGGCTACACTCTCCCTTCCTACTCCGCCCCCGTTGCAGAAGACGGCGAGCGTCCAGCGAAGCGTGTCAAGAAGACGAGGAAACTGACCATGCCTGAACGACTCGACGGCCATGAACCGCCTCCAGACGCTATCAAGACTTTCTACAAGCGATGGCAGAAGTTCGACAAGTCTCAGATGAGTAAAGCATTGGATTTGATCCATGTCGGTGGAGACCCGAACAAGAATGGCTTCCCCAAGCATTTCGTTAGGCCCATGGAGGACGAGACTCTAGCGGAGAGGGTCAAAAAAGGCGTAGAAAGATTCATGGGCGAGCAAGAAGGTCTGTTCGTGGGCGAGCAGCCTACCGATGGGAGTAGCGAGCAACCACCGCCTCGAGTATACGAGGTCAAAAGCCTACCAGGTCAGTCTTTCTCCAATGAAGAAGGTAGGTCTATGTATCTGAGCAAAGGTAGGTCTCTTACTATATCCGAATCTCCTCCCTCAAAAAACACAACTCCGTCTCCTAGACAAACTCCTGCACCGCGATCTCTCCAACCCCTCGCATCATACCAACGTGCACCTGCACCACCACGTCCCCTACGCCACCGCTCAACCACATTCAGAAGGGCAATATGCATCTTTCTTCGACCCTGTATCCCAAGGCCTGGAGTACCCGTCGAAAGCCTCTCACCAACCTCTCAACACGGAGAAAATGCTAGATAAGAAACTCCGCTGGATAACGCTAGGAGGGCAATACGACTGGACCAACAAAATTTACCCTGCTGGTCCTCCCCCTCCATTCCCTGCCGACGTCAAACAGTTGGTCGAAGATATCTTCCCAATGAAAGCCGAAGCCGCGATCTGCAACCTCTACTCCCCCGGCGACACCTTATCCGTTCACCGCGACGTCAGCGAAGAGTGCTCCCAGCCCCTTCTCTCCCTCAGCTTAGGCTGCGACGCCGTCTTCGTTGTCGCCGTCGAAGACCCCTCCCAGCGACCTCATCACGCTGGGTCGGCCAATAATCCTTTTACTCCCGCGCCGGTGTCTGAACAAGCCACCAAGCTCTCGCCATTGCCTACGAAAACGCAGGTTTCCGCCCGCCCAGGCATCAGCTACGCTACTATCAAGCTTAGGTCAGGAGATGCGGTGTTGATGAGTGGGGAGGCGAGGTATGCTTGGCATGGTGTGCCGAAGGTGCTGGCGGATAGTTGTCCGAAGTTTTTGCAGGATTGGCCTTGTGTGGGTGATGACGAGAGCAAGGCCAGGTATGAGAGTTATAAAGGGTGGATGAAGGGGAAGAGGGTGAATTTGAATGTTAGGCAGATGTTTGGTAATTCGACTGAGGGGATTGGTGGTGGTGTAGCGGATGGTGGAGAGGGGATTGCTGTTGGTGGTGCGCAGGTTGCTCAAGAAAGTGTAGCGAGTGCTTGAAGGAAGGGGCTGGTTGGTTTCGTGTCTGCGACGATTTTTCGCGACAGCAATGTCACCTGATCTGGCATTGCAATGACACGGCCTCGTCATCCATGTCACCCGTATCTCCTATACCTACGAATCTCCCTCCAGATACAGACCTCACTTGACGCACGACGCCGCCACCTACAGCTGCAGGTCCTCTTACGCCGTAGAAGTAGAGACGACAGGGCATTTACGAGCATGGTTGTCGCTCTCCGCGGTGTCGACACTCCCTCCAATACAAAATCCCTTCTGGCCGGAACACTGGTTTAGCGAGCTTGCAGCACCGCAGCATGCGGCAGCGACGATGACGATGATGCTTTAGGCCAAATACAACGCTAGTAAGGCAGAAACCCTTCGGTAGAGGCACCTTCTTCACCAGGCATCAGACGTTTCACCGCACTCACTGGACGACTTCATTAAGCCTAAAGTATACAAAAACTCCATCGGTCTAAAACGTGGTGTCCATCTGGGGTTGTAATGGGCACAACATCCTAACTTCCCGCGGAATTAAAGCTGCGGTAGAAGCGTTATCAAGCCCGGGTTACGAGAGATTGTGCTACCTACTACTAGCTCGATAAGTGAGGAATCACAGCCAAGGATCCGGGCGTTAGACCGCCTTCGCCTTGTAGACTGCTTCGAGAGTGCTTGCATCATCTGCCAGCGCGTCTGAGATGGTAAGAGCATCCGAAGCGGGCTCGGTGAGCGCATATCTTCACAGTAAGAGCTAGTCTTTCACTTGTTCACATCTTACATTGTTGACCAATTGAGCCACCGAGATGGATGTTTGCACACATGGGGAGAAGGTTCTCCTCAAAAGAAAAAGGCATGGCGGATGAAGGGTGATTTACTTAAAAGGCCCTGCGGTGACATATACTGCCCGATTTGCTGCCACAGACCCACTCTCTATACTGACAGTTCGCATCATACGCCATGGTAGCTAACACCCGCGCAGTCCCAGTCCTACCCACCACCGTACTAGACAAGTTGGCCCTATACCACGCTCTTCTCGAAGTCCAAGTCGCCGAAACCCACAATGTCGATAAGAATAACATTACCCGGGTACCGCGGCAAGCATGTTGTTATGTTCTGCTCATCGTATGGGGCGCAGACGCTCTTGAAGATGCTTTCGACCGACTGCAGCAGAAAGGATCGCTGCCTATGAACTTACATGATCCAGCGATGTGGGAGGGCGCAGGCGTGGGGGAGAAGCCTCCCGGGAAGGGTGGCGTAGCGGAAGAAGAAGCTAGGGATTTGCTTGATGAGATTGGCAATGATGTTGGGGGTGTAGATGACGAGTTGGCGATTTTGTTGGGGCTTGCTAGGGGAGAGTTTGGGCATTGGAGTTGGAGGGGTTGAGGTTAGGGGAGTTGGGGATTTGGGGAGGGAGGGAGGGGATATGATGCATACTGGAAGGTCCGCAGACACTTGAAAGGCGCTCACCAACTTGTAACTTCGGGCGCAGGGCGGCCGTAGCTCAAGCACATCCGAAGTAAGAGATGGTGGGCCTCGTACTTGAGCAGATTTGATAAGCTCCAGCCAAGCGCTTCAGAGGATCGAGTGGCTCCCCAGGCTCAACGGCATCCACTCTTCTTCGTTCCATTTCCCTTCATGTGTGTTTGCGCAGCCTCTCACAATGGAGATCCTTTCATGGTCTGAAGATCTGCTCACTGACTTACCATGAGCTTTCTCGTCTGCTAACAAGCAAACACCAGAAGAAAGCAGCACGTTAAATCAAAGCCGCTGTCCTGAAGATATATTGGTACAGCCGCTCCCACTGTTTCCCACATAGATCCGCCAACACGGAAGAGCGAACAACATAGTAACCACCGCCCGCATCGTTCCAATTCTGCCAGGGACTATCTTGGATCATTTAGCACTCTACCACGCCCTCCTCGAAGTCATGGGAGAAGAGAGCCGCAACACTGACGTCTCACGTGGACACATCGCCATGTTCTGTTGCATGGTCTGGGGCAAGGATTCACTGGCGGCGGCTTTCGAGCGCCTGCGGCAAAAAGGGAAGTTGCCTCTGGATCTTCAGGACAAGGCGGGATGGGAAAGAGGGGATTATGGGAATTGGGGAAGTAGAGGGCGATGGGGAAAAGCTGAGGATGAGGCGAATAAGGTTATTGAGGAGGTGATTAAGGAGGTGGAGGGGTGGATGAGGAGTTGGTGGATTTGTTGGAGAGTGCTAGAGGGTTTAAGGCGCGCTGGGAATGGAAGCGTGGGAAAGGCCAGAAGGCTCTCGGGTGAGCGGTGGATGAGGGATCATGGCTCTTGTGGAAGGCTGGAGGGGCCATGTAATGGGTTTCGCTAGTGCGAAGTGCCAGTATCCAGCGTAGCATCATAACGATGTCCTTGCGGCTCATGCAGTAGGGAGGTATCTCACTCCTCAAACACACTACATCAGCTCAATCTACTTAGCTTCAGGTTACCGGTCCAAACAAAGCACTCTTGACGCCGCCATAACCGCTCTTTACAGTCTCGGGTCACGCTACGGAATGAGATGCGACATGACGTTCGCCAGTTGTCCTTCTTGTGCCATGGTCAGCACTCCGGAATAGGTAGGAGTGGTCAGGGGGCAAAAGCGGCTTTGTCCGAAGACATTCAAGGACATAGGAGCAAAAAGCAAAACGTACAGCAACGGGTATTCCCACGTGGTCACCCACCGTAGTACTAGTCCGCCGGTTCGCAGCTTATGTATGGCAGAGCGGACGACTTACACGACCTTCTCCAGCCAGCTTTAGACTTTTACAGCAGGATGCTCAGCTACTCGGAGACTATATTCTCACCTTCAGATTTCTGACAGAGAATGGTCAAATATACAGGTTCAGCTACATCGCTCGGAAGTGCTCAACCATTGGGAAACCAAATGAGTGTCCACGTTTTGGAAATAGCATGTATCGATCGCAGCGGTGTCACATCTGGTCGAGGGTGTGAATCCCGAAATCGTACATATCCAATCGATAAGTGAAAATACTTGTTCATGTAGCACTACTGTGGCTGAGTATATTGTTCAAGATTTTCCACCTTTCTTGCCGGCCTCGACCGGGTCAACTTTGCCACCAGCAAATTCGCCCTTACCACCGCTACCGCCCGAACCACCCACGTCGCTGGAATCGACACTAGAATCGCCAGAGGTATGGCCTCCCTGCTTTCCCGCCTCGACCGGATCAACCTTGCCATGAGCGAACTCTGGGAGAATACAAGTTAGCAGCCTTGCGGTAAGGAAAGTTAGGAAGGGATGTCGCAACATACCGCCAGTGTTTACACGACCATCTGGCTGACCATCCTTGCGAAGGCCGTCATTCTCGGTTGGCTTGTAATCGGACATGTTTGCTGGGTATTGCAAGGTGCTTATTGTTTGAGCGGTCTTTTTATGAGAGCCAGGTGCGTAAGTGGATGAAAAACTTTGGTTTGCAGCGACCAGGCATTTTATACGAGGAGTTTGTGCTTTACTCTACCGCGTCATAATGATGGAAGCTCGCTACACTTCTCTTGGAAATCGTGCTTTCTGTCACTTCAGGCTGCATGTAAGTGGGGTCGAGATCTGGGGTCGAGATCTTGGAGTCGTAGATCGATCACGCTATGTCGAATAGCGCGCGTTGCCGCTAGCTACAACGGAGACTATGTACGCCATGTCTCTACGTCAAGCCTTTCTTACGAAGATCCTTCGAGTATAAGCTCGTCTAATAGTATTAAAGGCGTATAGCAATTAATAGTACCTCCTTCTTATAGTCTTATCGTTATTAGACTAGTACTCTCTATAGGCTAATATTCTACGAGAGATATAGAAGTAAATACTCTTTATAAGAACGTAGTAGTACTACCTACTTATAAGTATATACGCTAGTTTGCGTATTATATATATAGGTTAACGAGATCTATACTATAGAATTATATCTTTATACGTATAACGTTTAAGCCTCTAAGTATTACTACTATTAATACGTTAATAAGGATACTAGAATAAGGTAGCGTAATAAGAGCGTAGCTAGATAAGTAAGTATAGGCGTTATCTATAACTCTCTTAGCTACTAATAGAGTAGTACGAAGTAACGATTATATAGTAGAGTAATTAAATATTAACGTTCGAATAGCGTAACCTAGAAAAGGATATAGTAACCTATAATACTACTTATCTTTATACTATAATAGATATTAGATTCTAAAAGGCTACTATTACTAGTCTCTAGAGTTAGGTAGTATAGTTAGACCTATATATTAGTAAACAATTATACGTAATTAGTATAGATAATAGCTTAACCTTCTAATATTTTTAGAGAGTTATTTAATAAATATACTATAGAGGTATAGAACTATCTCTATTAGGCTCTTACGAACTCTTTATATACTAGTTCTACTTTAAAGAGTCTTCTAGATCTAGTAAAGGTACGTAGAGTCCTTTATCTAAGAGGAGTACCTTACGACAATAATCTACTATTATTCTTATTAACTATATAATAATATAATAATAGAAGGTAGATAACTACTTTAGAGGCCTTAGTATTACGTCTATACTAAGGTACCTTTAACGAGCTTACCTCTATATTATACGACTTGCTAACGACTTAGCGCTATATATACTAGCGAGTAGTTCTTAAAGCTATTTAATAGTATTCCTTCTAAGTAAAATATTCCTAGTATCTAGAATATTCGGAATTACTCGTATTATAGTAGATCGTATTATAACGTAAATAAGAAGGCTAGTAGAGAACTAAAAGTCTATAGTAGTAAGAGGATATTTATATATAGAAAAATAAGATTATACTTACTAGTATACCTTCGGAATAATATATAGTATATAAACGCGATAATCTTATAGAAAGTAAGATATTTAGGTTCTAATCGAAGAATATTACGACCTTCGACTAACTATATTAGTAGTCTAAGTACTTCTAGACGAGTATAGAATCGAAATTAGGCCTCGAAGTAGGTAGAGTAGACTTAGGTTAGGTAATACTAAGAGTAGGAACTCTATAGTATTAGGTACGATAGGTATTTAAT
>JAKLLW010000350.1:0-38296 GCA_022814695.1 Neocatenulostroma microsporum
CCTTCAGCGTCTCCATCAGCCCTCTGGGTGACAGGAGTCGAGTGGTTTCCGGAAGACTGCCAGTGCTTACTGGAAGACGCGAGGGCTGACGGTGCGCGACTGCCACAAGCGCCACTACCGCAACCAACACCACAGCTCCCACCACGCCGAGCACCACCCTCGTCCTCGGCCGCCGCACTCTCGTCGACGAAGGCATGCCTAAGCGTGAAACGCCAAACCCACCGTGCTCTCCGGCACAACGCTCGTCGTCATGGTCGCTGATACAGGTACCGTAACCTTGCTCTCCGGCGGGAAGAAGTCGTCGTTGTTGCTCGCTGGTACCCCGTCCACCACCAGATCTGCTTGAGGGGCCGACCGCTTCTGTATTGCCAATCCCGCAAGCACTGCCGACCCGGCAATTAAGAGGAGTCCGATGAGGGTGAGTACTACTCTCCTCACTGAGCAACATTGCCTCTCGGAGGACATCCTCATTCGTGTAGTCGGGTATGTAGGCCAGGGTTGTTAGTGGAACGTCAGGGGTCGTGTGCTATTAGTGAGCTGCTGAATGGTATGTAGAGAATGGCTGTGAGGTGAAAGGTGAGCCGTGAGAAAGCTTATAGGTATGATGTAGAATACTGGTGCCTCGTCAGACGGCCGCAGAGCAGTGTGTGCAGGTATCCGCGGCTGCGAACTGTGCTCACCTGGTAGTTAGGGTGCTGTTATGGTATGGATGTTTGTCAGTAGTCGGTTTGTGTGAAGTACTGATCATTTGCAGGCCGTTCTGGTTGGACTCTTGTTGGTATGGTTTGGTCGAAGGCTTCGAGAGCAAGAGCAGGTTCTTATGCAGCCCGATGCGCTGTCCTCCACAAGCTGGCCGAGCATGTTCGACTGCTCAGCCTTCCTAACATTGGCCACGTATCAAGCATGAGATACGACATTGCTGGGCATGGAAGCTTGTGCTGGCTCGACGAGGAGTGGGATGCCCATTCCCGCTCATGCAAACTACGTCTTCGTTGCTTGTGCAATACCGCGCATGTCTGCCGTGGCCAGCAGCAGGTACACGATCCAGTCGCCTGTCTGAAAGTGCCTCGGTGCCTTCAGAGATGGCAAGATGGCGACTTTGCGCTACGCCAAGAATACGCGCATCTTAGAGCTCCCGTGCAGTCTCCAGATTCGGCAACGGTCATGCATAAGATCGATTCGTTCCTCCGTCTGTCCGCTCAAAGTCCTCTACCGAAGATCACCCGTTTTGGCCTGATATACCTGGCGACGCTAGGAAACTTTCAAACGGAGGTTGCACAAAGGTACCTCACGCCAACAACGCCACGCTAAACCCCAATCCCCTCCCAATGCTTCGGAGTCGTACAACTCGTTCCCTAGGTCACCACTGCCTCAACCGCATTTCGTCCCCTCCACCAGCCACCTCTCCTCCCTGCCCCCGGCTTCGGACATCCTTCCACGCTTGCACAGGATCATACCTCTCCCCCGCCCACCCATTAGCATGCATCTGCGTGGGATCGGCATTATACTCCTCCAACCACGCCTCATCGCCTTCCTCTCCCATCTCAACATCCACACTTGTCGCTGCAGTAAGAGATGATGCCGCAGGTTGTTGGCCAAGAGCAGCTGCATTATGCGGCTGCAGGGTAGACTTGAAGACCGGCTTCTTCTTGCCTCCAGGTCCTGATGATGCGCCGGAGAGATTGAGATTGATGGATTTGAGGCCAGCTTCCTCGTTTGCTTTTTCCTTGGCTTTGGCTGCGGCATTGGGGTCTTTGGTTAGTTGTTTCATTTCTTTGAGTCGCTGGAGGGGTTGTCAGTAGGCTTGCTGGAAAGCGACTAATGTTGAAAGATAGGTAGCAGACCTTCCGATGCTGGTGATCGTATGACCCTTCGTGCGCCTCGAAGTCGTTCATGCGGGCGTAGCCTTTTTGACATAATTCGCCTGGGTTTGCGGTTAATGGTGGGCTCAGAAGTTGGCGATGAAGACGAGAGCCTACAAAAGAATGACTTGCGAGCCTCTCGAGCTGACTCTGTTGTCGCTTGTGGTAGGGTCTGGCCTCGCTATGATATATGTGAGCTTCTAGTCGACGTAGGTCAGGCGAAAAGGACGTCAAGCTCACTGGAGCCATGATTGCGGCGTTCGAAATCTGTCGATTCGATATGATAGCTGTTATTTCCGTAACTATGAGAGGCTTTCTGGCTCTGGAAGGTGTATCAAGGCAAAGCTATCAGAAGGATATGGTTCGAAGGTCAATGTTCGGTGATCGCGAAGAAGTCGCGCTAGCGTTTCGCGCACCAATCAGATGAGGACGGAGCTAGCTGACGCGGATGGCCTGGAACAATTGCTTCTCGATGTCGACGACCTCACCTTCCTCTAAACGCAACCCAGCAACTCAGAGACGTGTTGTGATCCAATTGGAACTCTCAAACACCCTCCACAGGCCATAATGGCCAACTACGACCGCCACCGCGAACCCTCCCTCGTCGAACTCGAGCCCTCACCCGTGGAAGAAACACCATCCGGCACCAATTTCCCCTCGAAAGAAGGCGATGACTCCTACTTCCCCTCGGACAAGGGTGATGTCGAGAACCCAGCGCAACCCTATCGGAGCCATACTCTCGGCCTCTCCCAACATTCACCCATTTGGTACCTCTCCCGCATACAAAAGTACTCTTCCTACGCCTTTACTGCATTCGGTCTCGCGCACATCACTAATACCGCGATAATACCACTCGTTACCCGGAGCGTAGCAGACAGTGAACGATATCTCCTCCTCACGCGACCGTACTACCAAGGTCTACCGGCAGAGCCGCTTTTGGTGATCATACCACTTTGGGCGCACGTTATCTCTGGTGTCGCTCTACGGATAGTGAGGAGGAACTTGAATGCGAAGAGATATGGCGCCAGCGGGTATAGGGAAGGCAGGAAAACCTCGTTCTTCAGCTCGGACTTCTGGCCGAAAGTCAGCGGCATCAGCAAACTAGGCTACCCATTCATCTGGTTGCTGGCGGGCCATATATTCATCAACCGCGCAATACCGAATCAGTTCCCGGGCGGGCAGTCGAATGTCAATCTCTCATACGTCTCGCATGCATTCGCGAAGCACCCGGTTATAAGCTACGCTGGCTTCTCAGCGCTCATCGCAACAGGAGTATTCCACATTACATGGGGATGGGCGAAGTGGTTAGGTTTGACTCCTGATCAGGTCACAAGTGTATCGGGTGACGACAGGCAGCTGTGGAAGAAGAGGCGGTGGTACATCATCAATGGTCTGGCTGCTGCAATCACAGGGCTATGGATGGCGGGTGGTTTCGGTGTAGTTGGAAAAGCCGGACAGGCGCCGGGTTACATCGGCAGGATGTACGATGAGATGTACAAGAAGATACCTATTGTCGGCCAGTGGATGTAAAGCTACGTACGAGAGAGGGATGGTGGTGTATGATACAGGAGGTGTGAGTAGAGCATGCTATGATACCCAGCTCATGTAGATCTAGAGCGCAAGCGTACGATGCCTTTCTTCCACGCCCATCCCTCCGAGTCGCCGCCTCGCATCCAAGCAGACTGACGAGCAATTACTTCACGAGTCAATCCGCTGGCTACCGCTTTTGGACTTCCGGCGCTGACATACACATACCACTTTCTTGGACGCAACGACATATCTGCCAGTGGGCACCAGGGTGGCCGCGATGTGACTGACGACGTAGTCAGACAGCATGTCTTCGTATGCTAGGTCAGCATGCGCATCATGTCGGTATCTGAGCCGGCGCTTTGTGCGACTGCATTCTACGGAAACCATGGCCATCGTGATTTCGATGAGCGAGCGGGCCGAAGTCGTGACGCTTTTACCAGACCGCATAATACCGACAAGCTCACCGAGGTCTAGGGAATTGTGCCGTATGGAGCAGCGGCTGCTTCTGCAGTCTCAGGCCCGGCCGCGGCTTCTGATGCCGGCGATCTTGTCACAAATACATTAAGTTGTAGTCGCGGTATAGGCCGTCAACGTAAGAGGCCGGTGGGGACAAAACGCTTTTGCTATCAAAGTACATGCAACACTGCGGTCCTGGTCACTGGCATCATGGAGTATCTCCAATTCCAACAACGCCAATCCATGCCATCGCCGCCCCTTACCACGCCCTCAACACCTTTCGCCGCCACGAGATCATCGCATCTGCTGTCTCTTTGACATGTACCAGCTCCTCATCTCTTGGCGCACATTCGCAACGAAGGCACCTGACTTAGGAAGTCGCGACTCCCTACATCTATCTCATAACCATCGAGCGTTCTTTCTCCACGAGCGGTATGTTCGGCCGCTTAAGCGTCCCTACTTCATCTGGAGAGCCTGCGACGTGTCTCTTACCAACGAGAATCTGTTCCTCACCTTCTCCTGGCGAGTGCATGGCGTGGAAGTCGTGCTTACATGAGAAGGCGCGGTATTGATGTTGCAACATGCAAGCGCCATAGCGGTCTCGTGGCTTCCAGAGGCAGACAACGGCACTTGCTTTGTTATGGCACTTCATCATTCATCCACGGCAGACATCGCAAAGGCAGACTACGGCACTTGTTTGCTATGTCACTTCATCATTCATCCACGGCAGACATCGCAATGGCAGACACAGAGACGGCGGGCATGCAGACGTCGGGAAGCAGTGCGTATACTGACACCCTTGCAGGCCGTCTCAGATATCTGAAACTGTTACCTGCTATTGGAGACATTTGCTGACCCTTACACCTTTCGCTTCTAGGTGATCACGTTCTCAATCCAATCGCACCAGAGTATATGCCATCTGCGGCAGACACTCAGCTCGCGGACTCTCCAAGGGCAGACACACCAATAGCACAGCCTTCACAACCGGTCTCGAGGCAGGTCCGCATCTTCATCGGCACTGTCGATAACCCTGGAGCACACATCTTCGTTAGGAGAATTAATCGCACAACGCTCCTCCGCTTCAGCGCGCACGCGGACGAGGTCCTCAACAACCGCCCAAAGCAAAGCACGTTCCTGTTATACCCGATGGTTCACGTTGAAGCCGCCCAAGAAATCATCGACTGGATGAACGCCCAAGCTTCGAAGCAAGACTCGGAGGTAACACCTCTGCCGCATAATGAAGGGTTCGACAGCACGGTGCGGGTATACCAAGCTGCTGGCAGGCCGGGCTTCAATATCAAGAGGATGTTCATCAGATGCGCTGCGCTGAGGAAGGCGTTGATAGAGTACATCAAGATGGCGCCGTTGAGTGTGGAAGAGTTTCGACTAATCCAAGACGTCGTCCGTGCTGACAATTGCTTTTTTTTGATGGTGGCGAGGGATACGCTGAGGGAGTTCAAGGCGCAAGATGGCGAGGGAGGATGGGATGGGGTTGTTCGGAGTCATGTGCCGCACTGGTATTCGATATTGGAGTATTGTCGGACGAATTATGTTCATCCGGCGTTGAGACTGCCGTAAACGCACTCACTGGGAGCTAGTTGGGAGAGGGGGTCGTATCGGTTCTCCGGCGACTGAAAGAAGCCAACGTTCTGGAGATGACGAAAGGCGATGTCAAATTCTTCTACACACGATCAGACTATCGTATAGATCGTTCGTATATTGGCAATCCACCTCTGCTGCTGTAACACATCTGCTCTGCTACATCGCCGCTAACCGCCAGCAAGCGCAGCAAACGGGTTGCCAACCAACGAAGACCCGGCGTCGTCATCTTCGTCATCATCCTGGAATCCCTCACTTGGCATCAACTCCGTGGGCTTAGCCCGTGGCGTTTGGCTGGAGATCTTTCGCCGCTTTATGTTACTTTGCTCATTCAGATCACCGTCTGAGGACACGTCCTCAATGTCATCCTCTGAGGCTTGAGCTTCCTTTACCTGCTCCAACATTCTATTCAGCAGTAAAGTCCACTTGGGACCCACAGTCCCTGTCGTGTGGGCGCCTGACGGCTGCAAAAAGTCTGCAATACTCGGCATATCTCTCAGTAGCTGCAGTAGCTCCCCAGACTCTTTGGCGGGAGTGTGGCCGGTGCCTTCTTTGCCCTGCGACGCACTTGTACCGTCTGAGTAGCGTAGTGCTTGCAGAAGAATCCGGAGAGAATAGAATGCTGCTTGGTAATGCGCCGCAAGCTGCACCAGTCGCCATTGGTTGTGCGGCTGGCCAAGGAGCAGCGTTACGAGATCTGGTCGTGACGGTAAAGACATGCCTTCTTCTGCATAGTCCCAAAGTATCAATTGAATGACAGCTACCCTCCAGCCTTCGACTCTGGTCAACTGCTCGCGGTGGTACGGCCCCAGCTGTTCTTGTATCACGGCTTGCATCCCGGCCAACAGCTCCTTCAGGCCATTGAAGTCCCAGTCACTGAGCTTCCGCGACCCAAGACCGGTGGCCGCTCGTTTGTACTCCGTGATCATAGCGTTTGGGCAGCGGCAAGCCTTAAGCAGGATCGCATACGCAGCATGCCGTATCCGGAAGCCGATACGCCACGCCGTCGCTCTCGTGGGATCTTCTAGCAAGAACGGTAGGAACATGTCGAGCTCGCACCCTGCTCCTTGACCAACAGAAGCGGCAGCGGCTTGAGCTTGGTACACCAGCTCCGAAACTCTGGCGTCAAGACCGAGAAGGAGAGAGCGTTGTTCATCGTCATGCAGAAGTGCCGCGAGTATGCGCTCCTCTTGCTCTACGTTGTACTGAGCCGCGAATGCGCTGAAGTCGGGCTCTTTTAGCTTAGCGCCAGGCTTCATCCACGTCTTGACCAAGCTAACGCTGTTCTTTGGATTCCGTGAAAGATGAAAAGCTAGCTCGATAAGATTTGGGCGGCCTATCTTGGTTGCAATCATCGAGGGCCAGTACTCGGTTGCCAGTAGTACCGGACCGTCATCGTAATGTCGGAAGTCGAATGTGTTCAACATCACGACCCTAGTATCTTCGCCGGAATTAAACACAGCAAGATCTGAGTCATTCGTCATGATTGTGACCTTGGCGCCCTCATGGTCAAGAGACACCCGTCGAGCGGCGACAACGCAGAAGTTGTCGGCTTCACCTGGGACAACGAAGACGACGCCCGCATACGAGCTCTCCATCAGGGTCTCTCGAACGGCAGAAACCAGGAAGGGAGGAGGCGAAAGGTCATGTTGTGCTCGTTTGAGCTCGCCCGCGTCACCTGCGGTCGCTCTCCCGCTGCGCGCTCGCTCATGTGCCGCCTTGTAGAGCTGCAAGTTCTTGGCGGATCTTGTCAGGCGCTCTATCCTGACCTCCCTCTTGCTCGCTGGAAGCGCGCCGTCGAAGAAGATTGAGTCACTGCTGGCAGTCAGTCTCAGACATAGTAGCAGTCGCAGTAGGCTCTCCGTACATAGTGAAGCCATGTTCTTCCAGACGCTTGAGTAGCCTTTCTGCTTCGGCTGCGCAATCCTGATAAATCACACTAGTACCTATGCTTGAGCCAGTGTTTCCTGCCGTAGCCCGCTCGCTCTCCAAGGTGCGATATATGTGGTGAGCGAATGCAGGTCCGTCGATGATGGCATATGTTCGCGTTGCCGTCCCAGCTCGCCCGATCTCCTTCTCAACTGAGACGAACCCAGCCTCTTTCATTCGAGGTAAGAAGCCTTGGATGCCCATGATCGGTTCGATGCCTAAGTGTCTAGTCTGTCGCGTACTTCTCGGTAGTTAGCCAGCCGCTTAATCAGGGTTTTCTCGCCCGATGTTGGCATCAAGCGTAGCGTTCTTGATTCTCAATCATCATAGAAGTTCCAGCTACTGGAGTCGCGCACCACTACAACATAAAGTACTTCCCTCACTTGTTGTGCCTAGCACGAGTGGGTGATGTCGCTCCGCTCAAATGGTTGTTAGCGGGTGTAAAGGTTCGTGTGCACAACGCTCCGATCGGCGCACAGGAGTGTGATAACGCAATGCGCGTCCTGATACCGAGGCTGGGAAGGGTTGCGGACTAGAACGGCAGGCACGCAGGTGGTTCGATGAGCAGTAAGTGGCCTCCGAATTTTGCGACTTCGATCCCGCGACTTCTCCAACCGTATGTTCACCTCGACAACTGACATCTCTGCTGTGACGGGTCCGTGCTGAACTCCTGACTTCGGTCTTCACCCGCGCTCGCAGCTCACACTGTCCGCGGGACTCAGACCAAGCATAACATGCCTGTGGCCCGGCCGAAGGCAAGATGCGTAGCCGCCCAAGCGTGACGGTGCACTCGTGTTGTGCGCTGGCCTCTCTCTGTCTGCTGGAATGATCTAGATCTGTTTCCGTGCCGAGCCAAGGTGCGATGACGATTGGCTGGAAGTGAAGAATCTACAAAAGTACCTCCTACCGTATGCCAAGATGGGTATGTGAGCCGGAAGGCGAACAGCACAACTTTGATCTACTCTTTCAGACGATTGCTTTCCACTACAGTCGAACAATGGTCCTACGTGTCATGCGGGCGAGCATATCAGCCACCGACGGTGTCCCCTGAGCCTGGCCTGGTTATCACCTGCATTGGATACCGCCGTCCTCGGTTTCCGAGCAAGCAGGCTCGCTATGATGGGCAAGACATACAATGTTCTGCTGTCCTTGTTCGCCGCTACAGGGTGCGCTGCATCAGCCTTAGGGACCGGAAACTCATGACTGACGTTCTGGTAGGTCTTTCTTGTTCGGCTATGATTCAGGTGTCATGACGGATGTGATCGCATCGAACAACTTTCTTGACTACTTCAATACCTCAAGCACTTCAGCCATCATCGGCGGGATCAACTCAACCTTCTCCGGCGGCGCCGTCTTCGGCAGTCTCATGGGCGGCTTCACAATGGACACTTTCGGCAGAAGAAGGACTATCCAGATTGGAGCCGTGATCGCTGCGATTGGTGGCATCCTACAATGCGCCGCCGTCCACTTGTCGATGCTGCTGGTCGGACGCATCATCTCCGGTTGGGCGATCGGATTGATGTCTATGTCCATACCCGTCTACCAGGCAGAATGCGCGAGTCCAAGGATCCGAGGTCTGGTTGTCGGTCTCACCCAGCAGATGATTGGGATCGGTTTTATCGTGTCTACTTGGGTCGGCTACGGCTGCCATCATGCTCCAGACTCAAGCTCGCTACAATGGCGCTTTCCACTCGCTGTGCAGATTCTCCCAGCTCTACTACTTACAGTTGGACTATTCTGGCTGCCGGAGAGCCCTCGACAGCTCATTGCTAAAGGCAGGGATGAGGCGGGTCTGCGAGTGCTTCGCAAACTCCATTTCGACGGCCACAACGAGGACTGGATTCATCACGAGTACCACGAGATCCGCGCAACCATTGCGGCCGAGAAAGCGGTAACGGCTCCAGGCTGGAGTGTCATGTTCACCGTACCTCAATGGCGCAAACGACTTCTTCTCGGTACGCTCGTCCAGGTGTTCACGCAACTCACAGGCGCCAACGTCATTAACTACTACCAAACCATCATGTACGCGAGTCTCGGCATCACGGGCAGCCGCAACGTACTAGTAGCTGGTATATACAATTGCGTGGGCCCGATCGCGAACGCGATCTTCATCGTCTTCATCTTGGACCGTGTAGGCCGCAAAAGGCCTCTACTATATGGTGCGGCTGGTATCACCGTAGCCCTGGTCTGTGAAGCAGTGCTCAACTCACAGAATCCGGATGGTACCAGGGAGGGGCTGTCAATTGGCGGTGTCTTCTTCATCTTCTTGGTCTCCGTGATCTTCAGCTTCTCTTTCGGACCGGTTAGCTGGGTCTACATGAGTGAGATCATGCCTCATCAGATACGTGGCCGCGGTACCGCATTCGCCACAGGTATCGGAAACTGGCTTGTCTCTACTTTCTTCGCTCAAGTATCACCGATCGCGTTGGGATCTATTACTTGGAAGTACTACTTCGTGAGTCTCATCTTGCTGAACAACGTCTGGCGTATGCTGACGATGTTTGCTAGGTCTTCGCGGCCTGGAACGTCCTTGTCACCATCCCGACCATCTACTTCTTCTTCAGAGAAACAAATCAAAAGAGTCTTGAAGAGGTCGATCTGTTGTTCAGTAGCGAGCGTGCGCTTGGCATGTCACCGCAGGCTATCGAGGACAAACATGTCTGTGAAGCCGTCAGGCGAGAGAGCCTGGCCGCAGAAAAAGGCATTGAGGTCAATCAGAACGAGCTGCATCTGAATGCAGCGAGTAGAGCAGTGCATTGTAGTAATTGACCCTTCGGAATCTCTGCCGTCCCTCATACTGCTTGCCATCCCACGCTTCTCGAGCGAAGTACGAGGCGTCGTATTGCCACGCGGTTCCCTCACACAGCTTGTCATCTCCGAAAGACTCTTCAGGTTGTGCTTATGCCGTCTAGCAGCCTGTATCCCTGTCGCTCGCTGCTTGTATGCCACATTATGTCTTAGACTGCGTCTGGCAAACAGCTGAGTCAACTAAGCGCGGTGCTCGTACATGCTGTATCGCAACAAAGGTTTTCGAGTCAGCTGAAATATGCACATGAACGATGCGAAAAGACAATTGCCTACAGGGAACTGTGCGTGCGGTCACAATACGGTTCCTTATTCGCAGTGTACGTATACATAACCGACCCCATCAACTCCCACCACCAACGCCTCCGAATCCACCAAAACCACAATCTATTCCTCACACTTCCAGTGCTCACCAATCCACCCAGAAATCACATCCGTCATCGTCTTCCCACCCAATGCCTCCTCCGTTTCACCCTTCCCATACTTCTGGCCCAAGTACCTCAGTGCCAAAAGCACCCAGTCTTGTATGAACTCGTTGTAGACCAGGTCGACCTTCTCTGGCTTGTCTGCTGTCGTCGCAAGCTCCTCGGTCGCTGTGGGCGAGAAGCCAATGTTTGCACCAATGCAATTCGGCACATCGTAGAACTGGATAGCTTGATGAATCGTATCGTCGCCGTCGCTCCCGGCATCGTCTACGGTTGTGTAGCCTGGGACGGAAGGCTTGTCTTTGTCGTCGTTTCCGGATGTGAGAGGAGTTTGTTGGTCGTTACCGAACGCCAATGGCTCTACCGTAGAGGCTTTCTGGAAGGAGTGGAGGCCGACAGGTGGCAAAGGCGGCATCAGATCCTGCAGTCTGTGCTCGCCAAATCCAGCCTCACCCTCCGCTAACGCAACCAGGTCTTTGGCAGGGATTGGCCCTTCATTGTTCAAGATCTGCAGCACCTGGCTCGCAGACCCATACGGCACATCCTTCAGCACCCTGAATCCGCTCGTGAACGGCGACACCAGGAACGTGGTATCAATCGTAAAAGGGCCCTTGAAGATGTCGAAGCGCATGGCGCCGCTGTTGGTGATGACTATACTCGGCTTCTTGAGGTCCTTGAACGTATCTGGAATGACCTCCTTGTCCAGCAGCGTGAGGAGACTATCGTCAGCCGGATATGGAGCGCGATTGAGCCAGTAGTCTCGCGGTGCACAGCCGAACGTGTGGTCTAGGCTGAGCTGCTTGCGCGCATGATGGATGGCGTTCGAGACGTTGCGGCCGATGTCTGTGTCGAAGGTCGTCTTGTTCGTGCCGGAGTGGTGGTGAAGTGAGTATAGGTTGTTGTCGAGGTACAACCTCTTGAACGATGGACTCGCTTCCACTACAACGTCGTCGTTCTTCTTCCCGCCGCTGCTCAACCCATCAATCGACAAGAACCCAAGAGTCTCCATATACCGTCCGCTCTCAATCCCGTACGCCCTTTTTTCGTACTTCCTGAAGTCCCTGATATGCGTATGTCCGCCGAAGAACACAATCGGAGTATCCCATTGCTCGTCTCGAATAGCCTTATAGATCAAATCATACTCCTCGCTATCTCTCACCGGCACATGTCCAGCAACCAAGATGAGATCGACGTCCTTACTCTTAATCGCATCCTTGAACCACTGCTCTTTCACAGTCTCCTGCACTGGCTGTACAAACGTGTTGTTCGAGTTGCCATGGAAGTTGAACAAGAAACCGAAAGCTAGGACGCGTACACCCTTGTTCTTAGTAGTGAACTTGCGATACCGCGCTGCGAACGGCTTGAGGTCACCAGTCTTTGCGTCGTGTATGTCGAGGTTCGAGGCGATGTAGGCATCTTTGAAGTCTGGTACTACCTCGTCAAACTCCCGTCTGCTGGTGTTGGACAAGTACAGCTCATGGTTGCCCGGTGTAATCACATCCATTCTCTGGTGCTTGAAGATGTCGAAGGTGTATTTGCCCTTTGGGTCTGAAGCATCGTACAAGCCATTGCCTTCTACTCTGTCTCCTGTGTCCACTAAAAGCAAGTCTGAGCCCTCGTCGTCTGCTCGCTTGCGTAGGTGGTGCGCGAAGGAGATGTAGTCGCCCCAATCGGCCGAGTATTGCGCTTCCTGGAGATGACCGCCGTGCCAGCCGTGCGTGTCAGTGGTGTGCAGGAAGTTCAGCCCTTTGCAAGACCATGGTAGTTCACGGAGAGGGGCGCTGATGGGCGATGGTGCGGAGGGTTGTTCAGAAGAGACGGTATGCAACAAGGCCAGCAACAATGGGACGCGAGAGAACATCATAACGCCTACCACATGTATAAGATATATAGGCGCATACGATGCGATGGAAGACAATGAGCAGAGCAGCAATGGTACAGTTGTAGAGCTGGCGGTGGCTGGTGTCACAGTACCCTGGTGCCTAGAAGGGATGCAAGGCTACGTCAATATGGGAGCTATGGCCATCATGGTGGAATCAATCAATATCAGGCGATCAATCAATCAAATGGGCTGATCGGCAAGGGAGCTTGGGCTTCTCGGCACACGAGTCAAACATTGAAGGAAGGTTTGCGCATTTGGAGACCTCAAACACTCCAACATTGTCACAGAATGAGGTCGCAATAACACCACGGCAACAACATACCTCCCACCCACCATGTCCTCTCCAGAAGCGCGTCGCAGCACATCCCGCGGCCGTTCGCGCACACCCACCAAACCCGTAACAGCAGACGACGATACTGCCATGCGTTCCGTCTCACCCAACGTACCCAATGGCGCACGCGACCGCACACGATCTCGAACCCGCTCACCCTCACGATCACCATCCCGCGATCGTAGTCGCAGTCGCAGCCGAAGCAGAAGCAGAAGCCGCTCCTACCACTCCCGCTCGCCCTCGCACTCACGCAGCCCCTCCATCCCCCGCTCCGCCAAAATCGTCATCGAGAAACTCACGAAGAATGTGAACGAAGGCCATTTGCGGGAGATTTTCAGCTCCTACGGCGAGATCCACGACCTGGAGATGCCTATGAATCCGCAGTTCATGATGAATAAAGGTATAGCATACATCCTCTACGACAAAGCGGAGTACGCGGAGAGCGCGATCGCGCACATGCATGAAGCGCAATTGGATGGGGCACTGATAACTGTGAGTATCGTGTTACCGCGACGGAGGTTCTCGAGGAGTCCGCCGGTGAGGAGACCGCCTCCAAACAGATTTGGGGAACCGCATCGCTTGGGACATGGAGCTGGGCCGCCTATGAGGGGAGGAGGGAGTATGAGGGGTGATAGAGCTTATGGAGGACCGCCAATGCGGGCTTCACCTCCGCCTTATAGAGGTGGAGGTGGGAGAGGGAGGTCACCGCCGAGGTATGGAGGGAGAGGTGGAGGAGGAGGAGGACATAGGGATCGCAATGATGATAGGAGCTACAGGCCGAGGAGTTATACGCCTAGCCGGAGTCCGCCGCCAAGGAGGAGAGGAAGAAGTCCGAGCTATGATAGTAGGAGTAGGAGTCCGAGGCGCAGTCGGTCGCCTCCGCCGAGAAGAGGAGGTGGTGGAGGACGGAGAAGGAGTCCGAGCTATTCGAGTTATAGCAGTCGGAGTAGGAGCAGGAGTAGGGATAGGCGGAGGTATCGGTGAAGAAACATTGAGAATCAAACGAGCAATAACCTGACTGCGTCAATCCTTCCGGACAGCAGCTTGGCCTTCTGGTGCTGGAGAAAACAAGAGGTATGCGCCGAGCGGAGGATCAAGACTTTGGGTGCCAAAGCCCTGGGCAGTTCAGCGATTGTGGTCAAATGTCGACAAGAGCTGAGGCGCTCTGGCAGAGAAGGCCGAGCATCGCAACAAGCAGCTCGCGTCCAAATGATAACACGGCGATGGTCGCAATGGATGGCATGGGTCCGGACGAAATGAAAGTTGTGCACACGGATGCTGCCGCACTGTAACACGACCAATGCTAGCAATTGGATACGTAGCTGTAGCCATAGCATTCGAATGCGCACTCTCAGCTACTGAGAGCGTATGCAAGCCTCTTCTGCATGAAACAAACGCCCGTCTTCTGCAAGTCATGGTTCACATATGCACATTGTTCGTCTTCTGCCTGCGTGTCTCTTCTATCCGCACCGGCTTGTGCTCTTCCTGCCCCAATGCTTGCGCCTTTCGGCCTCCTTTGCGTTCGCCGCCTAGTAGCCCACCTTGATCAAGTAGTCGGCCAACTGCTCCACCGTGTTCGCTGCAACGCCCGGCTGGACGGACTCTGGGTAGTGGGTGACGAGGATGGCCTGGGTGGTTTTGACTATGCAGACGCCTTCTCGGCCCTGCGATCAAAGTTGTCAGCGCATGTTCATTTCCTGCGACCTCCCTTCCTTCCGTCTCCAGGCACTTCTCCAATTGTTCTCCACCACTCCCCATCCTCCAGGTATGTGCAAAAACTCACCTTCTTCCCATAAACACTCCGATCATCCGCCTTGAGCACCACAAACCTCTCCCCACCAATGTGCAAACCGGTACTCTGCACCTGCTTCACGCCATCCTTCCCCGGGTCTTTGTAGGCGGCGACGACTTCTTGCATTTCTTGCGGGCTGACGGTGAAGCCGGAGGAGGTGGCCCAGACGCTGTTGCCTTCGGTGTTGAAGATGGCGGCTTTGTCGAGGTTGCCCGTGCCTACTAGGCTATCACACGAGTGGGAGGGTTAGTAAGGCTGACTGGAGCGGGGGGAGGGCAGGGAGTAGTTGTTGTGTACCTCTGGTCGACGTAGGCTGTTCAACAAGAGTCAGTATGCGCCTGTGATGCTATGCGTGGTGGTGAGGAGGGCCTACCTTGCCAAGACATGGTTGTGGTTGTGGTTGTGGATGTGGATGAGGGAGAGGAGATGTTAGGATCAGACTGAGTAGATGAATAGGAAGCTGATCAAAGGGTTGCCTTGTGAGTAGTGGCAAGGCTGCAAGAAATTGTTTGTTGAGGTTTGTATTATTGGGCTGGTTTCGAAGATCAATGTTCTGCGCAGGCGCCGTCACATGCAGGGATGCGGGGCTTTTTGTTTTCTGAGAGCCCCTCCAAACACTGTCAACACCGCCTTTCTTCTGTCATTCACATGTCAACGAGTCTCATCTTTCGGGTCAAGGAAGTTTATGATGATGACCCGCTTGGACTCATGTCCAGTAGTCGCACAGATAGCAGACGATGGCCTGAATGGAGCCCAGAGGCCCGAAAGTACAGGCGTACCATCAAGATGCTATGTACCAGTGGTAGCGGCCTCATCTATGCTGAACAACCATCCACCGCACCACAAGACGGCAGGTATAGCACTCAAACCAGCCAACAGACCGAGCGACAAAGTCATCGTCTTCCATCCCGCCGCGTCCATCACCAAGCCAGCCAACAGAGGTCCGATGGTATCTCCTAATGACCAAGCTAAGTTGAAGAGCGCATACGTCTGCGCATACGAGCTCTTCCCATCTCCCTTCACTCCTTTGATCTTCTCGCCGCCCAAGTAAGTCACCTCCGCAATCAACGGCTCAAGGATACAGGTCATAGAGACTCCAACAACCACCAGCAGCACACACAACAGCACTTTCTGCCCCAAGCTGTCATGATCGACTAGTCGTAGCAGTATCAGTGATGGGCATAGGCCGACGAAGCCTCCCGTTGCCAGCCATCTTGGACCGGAGCGATCTGCCAGCTTCCCACACAGGGGTCCTAACAATCCGGGAGCGACGAGCGGGAGAAAGATGAGCCCGCCACCCACGGAACTCCAGCCAAACACGTTGTGCAATTTCAGAGGCAGGACTGTCTGGAAGCCTGAGTAGAGGAGTGCTTGGACTACTACGCCCCACATGGCGGAGAGGAAGCGGAGGGAGAAGAGGAGGGTTATTGCTGGTGGAAGTTGCCACTTGCGTGCTGTGCGAGGGGAGAGGCTCGGTGTTGGATGACCGATAGAGCCAACAGCACTCTCTGGTTCCACCACCTTCTCATCCATTGCTAGGTCGGCCTGCAGAGATCCTGCTTCGACATCCTGAGCAACCGTTGGTTCGTCCCTTTGCTGATCCATCGCTTTCCGCTCCAACATAAGCACCCTCAACAAGAGGTCTACTACAACAACAGCGCAAGCCATGCCAAACACGGCATTGTAGCCTGCTTTTGCATAGACCAGGCCGCCCAGTACCGGTCCAACCAGTGTTCCGAGATTGAGTGCGATCCCGATATAGCCAACATATTCTCCAATGTGCTCTTCGCCCACCGCATCGACCAGGATCGCCAAACCAGTCGTCCAGACCACAGTGGCAGCTACGCCTTGTAGTGCGCGGCCAAGGATGAGAAGCGCATTGCTGTTAGCGAACCAGAGTACGATGGTGGCTCCAAGCAGTGAGAGGAAGCCTAGGAGGAAAGGTGTTCGACGAGATTGGTGGCGGTCTGACCACCAGCCCCATGGTACTTGTGTAGAGCATTAGCAACGCACCTCCGGTATACCGAACGAACACTTGATTGTACTTACAGGATGAGACGATCGCCCCAATGCCGTACACCGCCAATAGCAGCGCTACCCAATACTGCACTTTCTTCTGCGGCGTGTGGACACGCTCGTGTAGAGCGAACGGAGCCACGGGAACGATAACGGCGAAGAGGAATTGCTCGGTGAAGACGGCATAGGCGACGACGAAGGTGATGAAGGTTGTAGACGAACGGAAGGCGAGGAGCGCTGGTTTCCGGCGGTGTTCGGCTGTCATCACGACCTATTGAGCAGAGCAAGGAGTCGCAAAGGTGAAGGAAAGGTGGTTAAGAGTGATCAGGCTGTTGCAACGAATGCTTTTTGTGTGACGCTACAGTCAGATGGTCATATACGTGTAATACCACCACTCATGATGAGGCGTAGAGGAGTACCTACCCATCCAGCTGGTGCCAGGAAAGACTCTCCCAGCCTCTCGCGGAGTCCGTTCGCCAAGGTAGCCTTACTGACATAGTGAGATCCGCGGTACTTATACACGAGCTCTGTAGCTGTGGTCTGAGCAGTAGTATCGCCTTACCCATTCGCTCACACAGCTCAGTCGACGCATGCCTAGGATCCGTATGGACGGCCATTACAGCATGCCGCTGCAAAGTCTAGCTTACTGGCAGCAAGCATAACACCTTCTTATAGGTCTGCAGAGGTCTGAGGCCTGCAGAAAACAGCTGAGAGAATGCTGCGTGGTAGGTGGTGTGACCTGTCATCAGCCGGCAACGCTTCCGCAGACGCAAGCCACGTTGCCGCTTGCGCTCCCACCTGCATGATCGCAACTCGCCGTCAACTTTCGAGCGACCTTTACGGCTACTTTGTAGTCACAGTATAATCTGGAGAGCTCTGCAAGATCTCTTCTGCTATCTCCCAACACTCAAGTGTCTGTAAGATACCTAGCGGCCGATATGAGACCTCCAGCGCGATGGGTGTGGTTTGGGACAACAGAGAGGGCGGCAAGCTTCCTTGTCACCGGCCTTCGACCTAGGCGTGCCACGTGCTAGGTGAATTGACGACTGCACGCTGTTTGATCTCATACTACATTACTGCAGAGCTGGGATCCAAGCCATCGTTCCGATGGTCTCCGTAGAAGCATGCCTCGATCTCCCGGCCAGCCGGCCTACGCTAGTATCACGTACCGTCCTCCGTGATATCGACGTTCTCATATCTCACATTACCCAGGGCGCCTTCGCTTCGCGCTCACGCGCATGCTCATGCTCTCTCTGTTAGATCTCGCTCCTCATCATACCGCAACGCCCTCCTCAACAGCTCAACCCATCCTCCCCCTCCTACTAGTAGCGTCCCTGATCCTCTTCATAGAATCCACCCTCGCGACCTTCACGTCCACGGCCTTGGCTTGCATAGAGGTCAGACTGATACTCGAAGCTGAGCGCACTCCGTGCAACACAGTCATACCCTGCGAGTCGTCCATATAGCCCCTCTCATAGTCACTGTCACTGAAAGGATCGGTCCCTAGGAACCCTGCCTCAGCACCAGCCACGGAGCTCTTCTTCGACTCCGGTGATCCGTTCGAGTAGCCGTACGGCTGAGAGCTGTAGAAGGAGGACTGGGGTACGCGTCCTGGCGGGGAGAAGCTAGGGGCAGGTAGAGCGGGCGGGGAGCTGGTGAGGGGGTTTGGGTGAGGGTTATCGCCGCCGAAGGGGTCGAACTTGTTTGGGGTCGTTGCTGTCGCTGTGACGAGAGTGAGCTGTCCGCCGGTATCTGTCTTAAGTGGCGTGTGCGTGACGAGGTCCGGGATGTGCGATGGTGGATAGTTCGAGGTCGTGGAGAAGTGGAAGTCTTGTCCTTCGAGGCGGCCGCGAGTGTCTGGGTACTTGGCTAGCGGGTAGGGTGAGGGTTCCTCATCTCCCTTGGAAGAGAGCCTGGTGTGCTTGGAGGGCATCCTGCTGAACCGGCTGAATCCTGTGGTGTATGTCAGCGGCTGCGAATACTTTTTAAACGTGAGCTAACTTACTTGAGCGTCTACTCCCATGCCTCAAACTCCTTAACTCGACACCTTCCTCCATATTCACGTTCACACTGCCAAGCTCAGGACAGGCACGAACAACCTTGCGGCCTTTCCTCTTCCTCATGCACACCATAGAAGTAATAAGTACACTCAGAATCCACGTCGCACATCCTGATGCAGTGATCCACGTGACGAACAGGGCGCCTTTGTCGAATCGTGCGCCTTGGGTGCTGTGCATGCCGAGGCGGACCGTGACAGTAATGGCCGCCACCAGCGACATGAGCGACAGCACCAGGGCCGTGGTGGCAAAAATGATCATTCGCCTCTGCCTCTTCTGCTCCGTGATGGTCGCTCGCACCTTCGACGCAGTCGGCGCAGCCGCACCTTGCTGAGCGTCGTTCGAGAGAGCTGGAAGCATCTCTTGCTGGCTATCCTGGGCCGTGATGATGACAGTCTCTTGGGACATGGTGAAGGGAGAGCCGTTGGGCGTAGTGTTCCTGAGAGGCCAGTCCGGCACGCAGGTCGCGCATGGTGGCGACGAAATCTCCATTCTCACTGCTGCTGCTCGTGCAGAGCCTGCATGTGCGTGTCAGTGTCAGTAACTCGTCTCTCAGGTATAAGAAAATGACAGTAGGAGAACGATGATCGGCTCTGGCGGTGCTCTTGGGGTGCTCAGTCGCTGCGCAACAACACTATAGGTGGAGGTGCAGCGAACGACAATAGTTGACGTTGACAATCATACGTGCAACCCATTGTGAAAGTAAAAGTGGAAGACAAAGTCCTGCGGAGGGCCTCCGAAGGTGGTCTAAGCACCAGGGTCTTCGCCATCTTCTCTGAGGGGCAGCGTGTAGTGAGGTTGAGCATGAGGTGTTCAGGTGTTGAAGAGGGGGGGGCGAATTGCGCGCTACAAGGCCAGCCCTGTCCTACTTGGCACGTGAAAGTATAGCACTTCGAAGCCTGATATTCAGAGTTACCCTCAAGACGTTGGACATCCAGCCGGCCCGCATCATTGATCAAGGCTGCCTGTCAGAGACAGTTCATAGGACCTTGAGCGGCCAGTCCATGGCGGAGCCGCCCCTTCTTGGTTGTCGGAGATGGAGACAGAGGCCTGCTCACTCGCGTCCGCGGGCACCATGTCTCCGGGCAAAGCCGCTCATATGTCCAGCTCGCTGAAGAAAGCTGGCTTTGACTGAGATCGTGTTCGTGAGCAAAGTGTCTGTCCACAGGTGGCTGAAGGCGCAGACGGCACTAGTACGCACGCGTGATTGTGATTGTGAGTGTCAAAGTGAAAAGACCACCAAAGTCTCGCCATGGCCATCTCTGCTCAATATGCTTGGATGCACCGTGTACATGGAGTGCTCTTGAGGGAGATTGTGGCTACTTGGCAAGGGTCTGTTTTAGCGCGTTTGCGGACCTTGAATCTGATACTTAGAGTTAAACTTCACGACGTTGGGCATCCGACCGGGCCGCATCTGTCAAACTGTCTGGAGAAAGTTCATGGTCCAGGGTTCGATGAGACAGACGACAACCATGTCCAGCTTTGCGCGGCGCGTCGTGGACCTCGGCCACGCCGAATCGGTCAGTATTCTCTCTCCGGAGGCGCAATATGGAGTGAGCACTCCGCGTGTCCGCTCGCGCCTCGGTGGCACTTGGGAGCAATGGTACAGTGGCACTGTGATTTGAGAGAGGTATTGCATATCATACATACCTATACCGCCCGCCTACCCACCGACCGATTCTTCCTCTGCCTCTCCGCCTTCCTGCCCTCCCGCTTCCGCTTTTTCCAGCTCCGGTTCTTGTCGCCTCGCTCGTCGTAGAAGAGCTTCCTGAACTCGCTCTCCTCCCTCTCGCCCTCCTGCGCTCCTGCCTTCACATCTGCAACTCCTCCACCTCCTTTGTTGCCACCTCCCATCTCCACATCACCATCCTCCTCACTCTCGTCCTCCTCGGCTTCGCCCCCTCGCGCAAATGGAAAACTGAACTTCCGCCCAATAGCAGCCGTATCCGGCGTCGGAGCCGCAGAGCGTTGGCCCCTCCACTCCATATCCGCTCTGGTATGCGGTGTCTGCGGTGGGATACCCGCCGTATCAACCGCATCGGCCATCTCCTCGTCCTCTTCTGCTGCGAAGAAGTTGAAGGAAGTATCTATGGGACTGGGCTTGGGTTTGGATGCGCTTCCCGGATTTGCTGGGCGCTTGAAGAGGGCTTCTAGGGGATGAACGGTTTGAGATGGCTCGGGTGTGGCTTGCTTGGCTGGTGGAGCTTGAAGGGACGGGGGAAGGGGATAGTTGCTCGCAGGCTCTTCGATGAGCGGGGCGAGGTTCTTCGTGTCAATGAAGGGGCCCGTGTCTTCATCGGATTCTCCGGAACTGCTGGAGACGACAGACGACTCTTCTGACTCGCTTTCGTCCTCATCGTCACCCTGGGCTGGGACGCCAGAGGCTACGTCTGTATCGACTGTCGCTTGCTCTGGTTCTGCGGGTGGCGTTGATCGCTTCTTCCGCTTAGGTCTCTTCGACTCGCTAGCAGCTTCGACCACCTCTCCATTCTCATCAACCCAGCCCTTGCCGTCTTCGTACTCCACTGCTCGCTTGCCAATGGTAGATGCGGTTGCGGCAGGCTTCTTCGACTTCTTGAACTCCTCCACCACAGCCGCTTTCTTGCCGTGCTTCGATTTCTTCTCTGACTTGTCCTTGTCCTTGTCTTTGCTCTTCTTCTTCGGCTTGTCGTCGATGGGAAGAGCGTTTGGCGGTATGCTCGTCTTGAACCGCAGCTTCTTGCCCTCCAACCCATCTTCATTGCTTTCCGTCTTGGCCTTTTTACTCTTCTTATCCTTCCTCTTCTCCTCCGCACCATCTTCCGTCCATCCCCGCTTCACCCTCCTCCCCTCCTCCAGCTCGTGACCCGACAGCACACCTTCCTCCCGCTTCCGCTTCTCCTTCTTCACCTTTTTCTTCACCTGCTTCTTGACCTCACCTTCAACCTCCTCCAATTCAGCCTTGCGTTTCTTCTTCTCCGGCTTCGCTTCTTCAATCCTCACTTTCGTACCTTTCAGTGTCGAGCCATTGAGCTTTTTCTTCAGCTTCTCTGCCTCCATTGCGGGTAGCTCCACGTACCCGAACCCTCGATCTGGAAACGTCTGTACAGTGTGGAAGGAGATGTTGCTCGCTGAGGCTTGGAGAGAAGGCGGGATGAAACGATCGAGAAGGGCGGGGTTGAAGGGTGTAATGTGTAAGCGCTTGCGGGTTGGTTGGTCGGTGAGGGGTATGGTCGTGACAGTGGGAGCGCCCATGCTTCGTGTTGCCTTCAGTATCTCGAAGATCTCGACATCTGGTCGCTCCTTCCTGTTGACATGTGAACGACTGCTCGAGTCGGAAGGTGCGAAAAGCTCAAGCTCTGTTTCATCGGCGCTTAGATCCCTGCTGCGGCAGATCGGCCCGAAGCCAGCCTTGTGCAACTCTGTCCGTGCGTCTCACTTGCGTGAACACCTCAAGGCAGGCACATCCCTCACCGTTGCTCGAACCATGCCCATACAATGACAATGGCGCGACCACGCTGGCAGTACATCCTCCTCTTCCTCACCTTCCTCTCCGTCGCCCTCGCAGCCTGTAAGCCTCTCCCTCCCACCCCTCCCCACACCATCAACTAACACCCCATCCTAGCGCCAACCTCGTTCTGCAAATGCACCTGCTTCACTAACTCCACCATCATCCCCCTGGACGACACCTCGTCCAAAGCCAAACCACCTCCCTCTTCCCGCGCCCCGGCCAAATCCGGCCGAACATGCAACGACTGCAATAAGCAGTTCTGTCTGGACTACCATCTCCCCATCTGCCAAGGCGCGAAAGAGGAAGATGTCTTCACGACTTGCTTTCAGAGGGATAGCACGAAAGATCAGGCGGTGGTGTTTATCTTCATCTTCGCGACGGGGGGGTTGTTAGTTTGGGCGGCAATCAAGCCGTATGTGCAGAGGTGGAGGGAAGGTGGGAGTGGGGGGAGAGGGGCAAGTTATGCTCCCGTTGGTGGAGAGGATGGAGGTGGACGATGAGAACGAGTTTCGGTAATATCATATGGATTTTAAGATGTTGGACCAATACAGTGCCAAAAAAGCAATGGAGACGGCGGGATTTGAACCTGGCATCCCTACGGGCACCCACCTCATCTGGTCTGTTGCCGGATCTCGTGTGTCGCACCGTAGTACCTTACCTTATTAGACCACGTCCCCAATCCAGTGCGCGAAATGAATCGGTACATCATGCATTGCATGCACAATGCCGAGGATAGACCGGCCGACGACTATGGACTAAGAGGTGTATGGGCGCCTACCAACACACTAGGCGAGTACACGAGAATCGTCTCACGCTCCTCCACCTCTCCCTTTTCAGCAGCAAAAATGTTGGAGACGGCCGGATTCGAACCTGGCATCGCTGGAAGTGGCGGTATCTACGCCGCCTGTGTCCACCCTAAGGGTGACCCATCCGTGAGTTACTGCAACCAACTCCCAGTACCCTACCATTAGACCACGCCCCCTGGAACGACAATGAATTCAGACTTCGTAAAACTCCTACACCCTCGAGTGTGATGAAGCCGAAGCCATGCCGTACTCGGTGCCTTCCGGATGTGGATTGCTCAACCGCGGAGCCGCATGGAACGACGGACGCCGCACTCAACAGCGTCGAAAGAAAGAACAAACGAGTTGAAGACGGCCCTGTGCGAAAAAGGGCGCTTTCTGCCCTTCGAAACAACGACAGCCGTATCTTACTGTTCAGACCACGTCCCCTATTCGGTAATCGTGCAAACATCACCAAGATACACTGATGTGATCTTCCGCCGGGATTCTCCGTGGGCCAAAGTGAAGTGGTCGGACAAGCCAAAAGAAAAAAGAGTGAGTTGGAAACGGCCGGAATCGAACCTGGTATCACCGGTCTGCCTGAGCAAGAAAGAACGGGCTGTATCTTACTGTTATACCACGCCTCTACTTGTACGTTGCTTCGTCGATTGGGATGTATGTATGTAAAGGGAAGCGCGCATGGCGGAAGTTGATCCGGTCAGTGCAGTCGAGTGATATCTGCTGTTGGGATGGGACATACGTAGCGGTTAGGTGGCAGTCACTTTTGGATCAGCGCCTATGATTCAAAAAACAGGTAGGACTGTCAAGCCATCATCATGACGAGAAGAAGGGACTCGCTGGAACGGTTCGCATAGGCATACGGAGGGCTTGAAGGTCGCAGGCTCGGATCGCGGGTAGCTGCAGCCTTTGTGTTTGCTCCTGGCTGACTTTCGGGATGTGTTGTGAAACGGAGCACCGAAGTCCAAGCCTCGATCAGCCACTGCTTTGTGCAACAGGGCGTAGCTACGTACAATATGGGGCATGGGCCGCCGTATCTGGCTTGTCGTTCATGCTCACGAGCAGCACTGGCTCTATTTTTTCTACATACATTAGCGTTGCTACTCAAGCTCATCATGGCGGCAGCCTTTGGGTTCTCCGTCGGCGACTTCATTTCAGCCATCGACCTTCTCGTCACCATTACGAACGCTTTGCGCAGCTCCTCGAAGGCACCGGCAGAATGTGCGTCGGCTGTTGCCTTTCTGGACAGTGTACAGCTTACGCTACGTAGGGTACAGGATCTACACGAAGCTGGTGTGGCAGACGTTGCGGACATGTGGCAGCTGCAGGCATGCGCCAAAGCCTGCTGCGACCAGATCTTGCGCTTCTCGAAACGATTGGGAAAGTACGATATCGCCATGACGGGCAAGGAAACTGGAGCGCCTATCGACCTGCTGAAGCGACTAAAGAAGGGCACGGCGAAGGTTAGGTGGAGTCTAGCTATGAAAGATGATCTGGGCGAGCTGAAGGCGGCCATTACACCGCAGCTGGCGGCTATGCAACTCTTCCTCCAGCTTGCGGAGCTACCGCACCGTGCGAGAGACCGAAAGATGCAGGAGTCCATATGGCTCGCAACGCAGGGCACACAGATGCATCTAGAGCGTCTAGTTGCGCACCTGGAGCCTGATGCCGTCGCAGGCGCGGAGAGGATGGTAGAAGAAGCTGAAGAGCCAGAAGTTCCTGAGCCGGTCGAACCACCAACGAGCGATCAAGCGGCCTTTGCTGGCCCAGCACAGCACACGAGCGACAACGAGCTGCGACAAGCGCGAGAAGAGTTGTTGGTTCATCTCCACCAAGCTGCTCTCGGCTTTGAGAAGCTGACGGCGTTGGTGGTGAACTACCTCTGGCAGATCGCACGGCAAGTGTACCGCACGACAGCTTCCCTGCCACGGGGTCCGACATGGCTGCTCGATACGAACATAACGCTCGTAGATGCTCTCGGTCGGCAGCTGAGCTTACCGTACGAACACTTCAACGACTGGTCTATGATCGAGACGCGGCTGAGGGTCGCGTTTCGTGGTTGCGCCGGAGAGGGCAAAGTCCAGGAAGGGAGCTTCTTGCTCTTCCAACACGAGAATGACTTCCTGTATGACGGTAATTGGACAGAGAGCGTACGTCCTGGAGCAAGGGTTGTGATGGCTGTTGTCATAAGAAGCCAGGCCAACAGTACTCGAGACTGCCCTCGCTGTCGTCGCGGTCTTGCGGGCGCCGGTAGTGGCGAAGAATGGGCAACATGGTATCGCTACCCGGCAATCCTGGAGGAATAGTCTTTGCTGACGGACACCCAACAGCAACAATTGCGAATTACGCTATCATTTGATGGTGCACGATCCCCTCGGCTTAGGGGAGAAACTTCCAAAGGGAATTCAAGACGAATGTCCGCCAAAGTATGGTACTGACTGCCGTACCGATCCCTACGAATTGGAGGAGGCTTACCGTGCGCACGAAGAGGAGAAGAAAGAGTACGCTTCGTTCAAGATCGTGCACTGGGCGTTAGCAGGCTGTGATTATTGCCGCAAGGTCTTTCCTTCCTCAGAGAAAGCGGTGCGACATATGGATATGTATCACGCGACGGAGATTTGGGCCAAACACCTTGCGAGCCATCCTGGAAGTCTTAGCCAACCACCAGATCTGGCCCGCCGCGCAAGAGACATCTACGATCCACTCGACGCGAGAAGCTGGACCAACGATCCGTTTATGCCGCAGGAGCTCTAGCCTCTCGATACAACGCCCTCGTTTCTACGATTAATGTGATCAAAAAAACCCAAGCCCGCCATTCGTGCCCTGCTGACGTCCGTCTTTGCCTCTGCCTTCACGCTCCTTCGCCTTCTTGTCCTTCTCCTCCTTCTCTCTCTCCTGTCGGCATCTTGGGCACTCCTCTTCCACCTCGGACTTGTTAACGATACCGACCAAGCATCCCCATCGATCCCCTCGAGAAGTGATTGCGCATTGCATGAACTTCGCCCTCTGGTCTGTTGGCTGGTCGTTCACTTCCCATCGGTGATCCACCTTGTCGAGTGGAAGAGTGCGAGCACGTCCGCATTTACGACAAAGCATCGTACGACTGATACACATCGCTGTTGAAAGCAGTGTATGCTTTTTACGGACCTGTTCTTGTACGACGGTGGTTCCTACCAACTTTGTACTCAGCGCAGCAGCAATGCAATCTGGAAGGATCTTGAAAGGACGATGCGATCTGTCAGAGTCAGCGATGCGATGGCTCGGAAGACCAAGAAGCATCGCTGCTGTGTTTGGCGATGTGTTCAGCTGGGCGAAGTGTTTGCGGGATCTCGTGGTGAACATCGAGGGATCGAAGTACAATGACTGCATCTGGTAAGCATTCACGCACAGTCGAGAGAAGTCTGGTGGCAGTGTGATGTGGAGTGTATACGGTACCCACGGTGCATCTTGATGCATCTACCAACCTAGAGTCACACCTACACATTGGCCATCTGGATCTATTGTCGGAGATCTAGACGCATCTCCATCTTTTGATCTCTTGGACTGACTTGAACAGAAGAGAAGCGAAAAGGAAACGAAGGAACTGAGTTAGATACGGATCTAAAGCAGCGCGCTGGCACTTTCATGTTGGCCGCTTGGGTCGCTTTCGCACAGCCGCAGATCCCACGCTCCAACAGCCCTCGTCCTTCCACCACCGCCGCCGCCATCATAACTCTCACCATTACCGCCGCCCTTCCCTCTCGCGTTGACGCTCCTGCCTCCGCCGCTTCGCATCCTGCTCTCGGCATGTCGCACACACCTCGCTACTGACGTGGATGTACGCGATTCGGGACCACTCATCGGGACACCTCTCTGGGCGCCTTGCCGACTCATCTGCTAGAGCCTTTACGTCTGCCCTTTCGATCGAACCTTCTTGCAAACCGGTGTACCTGTCGGTATGATCTTGAGCTATCGTATGGGCGAAGTGGGCGTGCTGTTTTGGACACTTGTGATAGTACTGTACGCACATCGTTAGGATGGTTGCACAGCTGTGGCGCTTTTGGGATGAAGTGGCAGCTGGTCCTGCTGTTTAATGCGTTGCATTTGATCGCTACGAAATGTTTGCATGGTCGTTTCTGGATATAGGCGTATCTAGAAAGATCACTGCCATGCTCGCGAAGGTACCAGGAGCTAACACCCGCTCTCGCGGGTTCTGGTGAACGAGACCCAGAACAAAAGCAACACGAGCAGAGGTGAAGCGCTTTGACCTCTTTCATCTAATGTTCTCAGCACAGGTCGCAAGGTATTACGACCAAGCGGCCCAGCCGAAGGGTTCCTCCTGCATTCTCCCGTAGCCCTTCCTCCCTAGGAGCAAGGAACACACGGCGCTCGATTGGATTTACTCTCATGTCCAGGATGAGGAAGGGATGGATGCTTTGGGCGAGTGTACGCGCTGTTGTCTCAAGCGTCACCGCGAAGCTTACCTCCGTAGACATCGCCTACGTGTGCCCATGCCCTGTGCGGTGCACGACGTCCCGCTCCACAATCCAGCACCATGCATAGATGCGGACGAGAGTGATATGTAGTTACTTTCGACTTCACGTGTCATCGTGACAGGTCCGGTACGTATCTGAGTCCTTCCGAACTAGCCAACATGCTTTTCAAGCTACCCTACACAATGCCTGCCAATGCTGCAAACCCTCCAGACTTAATATATGCCACTCCAACGAAGAGTAGAACAAGGGTATCCAAGAACGGAAAGCACATCCAAACCTCCAAGGCAGCCAATTTCATCATAGCAGTCGTTTCCTCTTGCGCTCATCAGGCCCTTCATCCTCTCCTTCCCGCTCAGCGGTATCAGCAGGGTTGAGCAGAGAGTGCACGTTACTCGCCATACTGCTGCGCCTACTGGGCCCGCCAGGAGTCTCAAGAGTCTTGAAGGGATATCGTGCGCCTGGCAGCTGCCAGCCAGCATCGTTCGTGTTGGCGTAACTGCCAAAGCTGCTTCCAAATGACGGTACACCAGAGTCGTGAGGCGGCGGTGGCGAAGGCTGTCTTGAGCCACTATTCGAGGCGCGAGGGAGCTCGTACTGAGCAAGGGCGTCTCGTAGTGACTGATCGCCAGGGTGGGGTCCCATACGAGGAGAGGAAGGCCAAGCAGAAGACGAATGCCCAGATGCATAGGGCGAACTGGCTTGATTGTATTGTGCTGAAGCATGATTGCCTGACCAACCGTGAACGCGGATGTCAGCTGACGTATGGCGGCGAGCTAGGCTGCCTGGCGGAGATGCCGTATTAGACAACGGGTGCGGTTGCTGGTGCTGAGGCTGGGGCGGCGGCGGCGGCGGTGGGTAATTAGCCCGAGTCGAGGTTGGCGAGTATGCACCACCACCAGTACCGATCGAACCGTAGCGTCGTGGAGACATTTGCAGATGAGGCGGTACTGCAGCGCGGAAGGAGTTGGGCCGGCCAACCGCTTGTAATGATGGCCGACGCGACTCATCGAATGGCCGTTGCCGAGGTGACATTGGCATGCCGGGCTCGACAGGTAGAGCACCGTTCTGGAAATAAGATTGTCTGTTGCCGAAGTTGGGATCCTGCGAGTCCTCGTGCTCTCTGAACTGTTCCATCTGGCGCGAGATGTCCTGTCGCATGGCATAGACGCCGCGATGGACCGAGTTGTCTGGGTCGGGCACGAGCGCCAACAGATGAGATGACAATTCATAGTTCCATTGGTGGCACTTGGTCAAACCCTCCAGTAGAGCGCTGCATCTCGATGTCATCGCGGCATAGGCCTCGTCAGTACGTGTTAGCCTCCCGTACAGGTCCTGCTGGTTCCACTCGAGTATACCCAGGCGTGCTTCTACTGGGTCTGGCATCTGTTCGATCGGCGGACCCACCAGTGGTTGTTGAGGTGGCATCTTCGGTGCCCCAGAAGAGAAAGAGTCGCGATGAATCAGCGCATGTCGTGATGCTCTTCGTTTGATCTCGCGGAGGCCGACAAGATCACCACGTTTGAAGTTGCCTTGCCCGTGTTTGAACTCCCACAACGGCGAGTCTGGCGAGCCAGTGTGGAAGACGTCGCTTACTGTGGCGAGCTGACGTTAGACCTCATGCCAAGCCTACAGCCACGGCGACGTGCAACGTACCTTTGTGAAACCCATACATGTTAAGCTGCCTGACAAAGGACGATATGTTCGTATGCTTGAAGTATTGCCTGACTCGTATCAGCATAATGCATGTCATGGCCACGCCGTGACCACGTGGCTTAGGCATTGATCGACATACGCTAAAACTTTGGAGAAGTCTGAAGATGGCGACATGACAAAGCTCTCATTCGTATTGGACCAGGAGATCAGATGTTGTATGCTTTGATCTTCGAGCATACTGCACGTGGGTTAGCAAGCGAGCGTCAAGGTGTGGCAGAGATACCGACTTGTACAGCTTGTGTATGAATGCCGTCTGAATGACCTTTGGTTGCTGTGCCGCAGCTGCTGCGCCAATTGGCTGCGGCGGTCCGCCATTCGTCGTCGGATGCTGCTGTTGGTGTTGCTGTTGCTGGTCACCGCCTGGGTGCGTATACTGTTCTGCCGGCCTATCACCATTTGGGCTGCTCAGCGCAGGAGGAGCCATTGACGAAGTTGTAGCGGGTGGATGCTGGCTGACGTCCATCGCCTCGCCGCCGCCTCTAGCCGTATTCGCGGCTGCCGAAGGCAGTATAGGTATGCTCTTGATGGTGTTGCTGCGGCCGAAAGGATGCGCGTCTCCCTGAAACGGACTCTGGCTCAATGGCCGCCCGACTGCTGCCATGAATGGATGTTGGTTGCCGGTGAGGCTATGTGCGACTGTGGCGTTGTAATGACGCTTGCCTCGAGCAAGATGGATATGGTGTCTCTGTACCGACCTGCAGCAATAGCGCTGTCGCCTTTGTTCAATGCCGACTATCCTCTTGTGTATATGCAAATGCCGCACCCTCTAAGCGGTCCTAGGTCCCTCATCCCATCGAGCTCCAAGGCCTGCAGATGCTCTTGACTCGGCACAACGAGAATAAGTAGGCAAAGGATGCACAACCTCAATGCTTCCCCGACCGGTCTATAACCACCGCTACGAACTACCTGGTGCCCTACAAAGGTAGAAGCTGTTGAGTCTGGGTCCTATCCAAGCTCCTGCTTTGCGGGGGAGATTTGTCCTTGGTCTCGAGTCGCGGAGTGTTTCGGGTCTTCCAGCGGGCCGGAAATGCTTGTGCAATGAACGGCTGGGGCTACGGTAAGACAAATACCGTGGAATGATGGTTTGGGTAGTGTTCGATGGAGGTGTCAACGTTAAACTGTCAATGGAAGACAAGTTTGAAAAAGCCAGACTTCGAAGACCCTTTCATGCAAACCCACTGCCGACCCCTATACTGCAGCTGCATTAGCGGCGCGGCGCTGGCGCAACGATCAAGCGCGATCTCCGAGACTTGCTCCTGACGTTTGCGGAGAGTTGAACTGTAACCTCGATATACTATCGCAGGAAGATGAACAGGACAGAGACCTTGCAGCGCTGAAACGTCAACATCGACCGAGACAAAGCTGCCGAGACTCCTATGGCACATGCGGCTTACCGTGGCCTTGGGTGCTGCTAACGTTGTGGAACGAAGAGCACTGACACTCATGGTGAGCAACGTGTGGTCGACCAGGCAAAGCAGCGTTCTCGACCCTGAGCCAATGAGAAAAGCTTAATATTCGAGGCTGGGCACGGTGAGGCATCAACACGAGATAGTTTCAGCATCACCGAGGAAGCGGAGCCCCGGTATTGAGATTGGGGATTCTGGCATCGGCTTCAGAAAAGTGACCGGCGGAGAAGGCCAGACCAAGCGACTCTTTTGCGCCAGGCACACGGCAAGGCTGAAGCATTCACCCAGGTCATTTCTACCAGTATCGTGAAGTGTACACACTAGGACGTACAGAAGCTTAACGCTCTGCACTCCCGAATTGGTCTGGTGATAATCATCTGCCTCACAGCAACACACAACCAGCTGCTGGTGGCACCGCTGCACCAACGCATACAATTCGTCGCCAGGATATTCATTCCTCCGCTCACAGGGTCAAGCCTAGTATCCGCGGCGGTTCTTTCACCGTCTTGGCGTCGGGCATAGCTGGCCCACGTCGCTCGGGCTGCTCATCTTGGTTGATCTTTGGCTTCAGTGAGAGATGGAAGAGTTTGTCAGGCGCTTTGCGGCGATTTCGGAGAAGAGCGAACGCCTGTCTACGTACGTTGAATGCATTATTCGCCGAAGGACCAAACAGCTGATGTCCCACTTTAGGCTCGAGCAAATAGTGCAATCTTTGTCGCCCAACGAACTTCGTGCTGTGAGCGACATGGTATCCAGACGTAGCGACATCGTTACTAGATTACCGGTAGAGCTGGCTCAGGCGATTTTCAGCTACTTGCCGGTGTACGATGCATGGACTCGACAGCTGGTTTGCCGGAGGTGGCGTGCTCTATTGTCATCTGAACCTTTTCTCCGCGCAAGGCTTACGCAGGAGAACGGCGGCGAACAGCGCGAGAAAACGCCAACTGGAACGGAGGACAGGCTGGCTCTCATCAGACGCAGCGTTAGGCGCATGCAGGCAGTGAGACTGGGGAGGCCGTTCTCGTATGCCAATTTCGATGTCGATGGTGGTGAGTTCGGGACACCGAAGACTGCTCTTTGCGGCAACCGCATTGCCTATGTCCGGAATACTGTTGAGAATGGGCCCCAAGTCGTGGTCCGAAACCTCGTTGATGGCCAACTGACCACTTACTTTGGAGAAGCTCGAGAAAACGTGATGTGTTTGACGCTGACGAACAAAGTGGTCGCATTCGTTAGCTTCAACGGGATGCTGTACGTGGCCCATCTTGCACTTCCGGACGACACGACAGTCGCTCGAAGGCTGCCGTCGTCGTTCATCACGGCCATTACTGGAGACTGTGACATTGTCGCAGTACTGCTACCAGGCGACGATGCTGGATCTGATACCTTGGCTATCTACTACGCCAACGTCGACGTGATGGCTGCTCATAGTATTGAGCGTCAAGAGCACACCGTAGATGGCGTTACCGCGCGGCTTGCACCGCAAGTTTTGCTGGTTGACAGCCATCGAGACAGCATCGACGTCTTCAGCGTCAGCAACGGGTGTACTGCCCAAGGAATTGATGTCTTTCACCTTGGGCATACACGATTCCGTCTGAACAGTGAGTGGCCGAAACGACGTCGATTGAAAGTACTTGAAACCGACATGTTACACCCAGAAGGCACTCTCTTGAACGCGGTCAGCAAGATAGAATACACTGGCGTGCCTGGCCGATTCCATATCGGGCTGGTAGCATGCAGGCCCTTGGCACCGCTCGTACCACCCACCCTGCCGGACGCCGACGGATGGTCGATGGGAACGGTGGGGGGACCGCCACAGTACTTCCCCATCATGTTCGATTCCAAGAACGCCATGCTATACGTTGAGCGAGATCCTCTCCCTATCCGGCCTTGGCGCCCATATAGCGAAGAGGTCAAGCTCTGGAAGTGGGGAGATATGTACTATCAGTTCGACAATCGCAACGGCACATTTCGAACCTACCGTGTCACGGAGCACAATCGACAAGACAGGTAGGCTTCACCATAACTAGGGATTCCTCACAAGTCTACTGACCGTTCACTTCAGGACATCGCGGATGATCAGCAAAATCTCGTTCGATCCGAAACATCGCATGGAGGACTCCGTTGCCTACGTGAATGATAACTTCATCGTGCGCTTCGAGCGGCCGGACGCAGATGCAGCGGGAATGTCACGTATATGCGTGTACTGCTTCGATGGGGGTCTGCAGCTTGCAGACGGCGTGGACACTGGACTATGGACCCCTGGGGTTCAGCGTGAGTGGAGGCCGAGGACCCTCGGGAGCTCGTATACAGCACCGGAGACAACTGCGGGTTCACGACTAGTGTTCACGTCGACTCACGATCAGAAGCTACCCTACGAGAACGGCGAGCATGGTGCGGATGCCGAGAGTAGGCCACCCGTCGGTTGACAGATTGGCTGCATGACTCGATTCGCCGGGTGTGTTGGCTGAACCGCTCATGCGAAAGGTCGTCAACGAAGTTGGGATGGGATACGCGACATGTTGATCGGCCGTAGGATGACACTGTCTTGCACGGACTCTACAACACACTGCTCGTCCGGCATGAAGACCCTTGCTGGCGTTTGGCCTTTACTATGCTAACTCGACCTCGATCAGCTTTTCCACCGCCTCGCCGCAGTCATGGATCTTGACAAGATTCAGCCCAGCTCCCTCGATCAGCCTCCTCCAATTTCTCTCACGCCGCTCAGCCTAAAGCCATGAGCGCAAGGGTCAGCGAATGTTCTACACATCTCACAAAAGGTAACCTGTCGATCAGTACACATACCGCACTATGGACCACCATCATCAGCAGGTCAATGCTAGTGGAATACCAGTCCGCCGACGTTTCCGGGACAACGATCTCATTGATCAGTATCTTACTGTAGCCTCGCTTCATCGCAGGCTTGAGGTTGCTGAGGATCTTTTGGGCTTCCGAGTCTGGCCAGTCGTGCAGCACCATCTTTAGGTAGTACGCCTTCGCTCCTTCGATCGGCTGAGGGGTGAAGAAGTCGTGCACCATGGCTTCAACGGGTTCAATGTCCTTGCGATCGATGGTCTCGATTGCTTTCGGGAGATCCTGCACGATCAGGCGGCCCGATATCCCTGGATGTTCTTTATGGAAACCAACGAGATCGAATCCGGTATTGCCTCCGACATCGACGATCAGCACATCCTCAGGCCTGCAATGCGTGCCCAATATTTCATCCACTGGCACGCCTTGATACCACTTGGGGCCAAGCGTCTTGGACTTCATGTGGTTGATAAAGGCTTCGGTGGCCTCTTCGTTACCAGGCTGGAAGACATATTCGAAGTAGTGCAGCTTCGTGCCCACCCCATACTGCCAAACGGAATCATCCTTATCCGTTGGGTTCTTGTATCCGTGATTCCGGAAGTACTCGATGATCTTTGAGTTTGCACTGGCTAAACCCGTGAAGCTGGGAATCGAGGAAAGTTAGAGACTGCATTATGTCATATCCAACATCAAGGCACATACCAGTCAGTCAGCATACCCTGACCTTCGGGCGTGGCTAGCATTGCGGTCGTGGGCGTTGCTGTATACTCGTCCGGTCCCACCTCTCGTACGATATCCGCTGTCGCTAGGATCTTCAGGAGGCGTGCTGAACATCTTGTTAGCGTAGGCTTCCTCTACAATACCGCCGGGGCACGAATCATACCCAAAAGCGCACCATCACTCCCAGTCGCTTCAGCGAGCTCATGGGAGGTCTTGAAAGCTCCCTCGGCTTCTTGCAGCTTGGAGTAAAGCTTGATGTCTATGCCAATGCGAGTCGCGGCGGCAAGCAGTGGCTGTCAGGCACGTTATTAACTTACTCCTAGACTGCTATGTGACAACTCACGTCGTAATAGCTCATACGAGCCATCTTTTCTCCGGGCGTCTCCAAGGCATTGACGAGCGATCGAGCAGCTGCAAGGGCAGCAGGTCTACCAGATATTGTTGACGCTGCGACTTGCAGAAGACGCTCCGTTAAACTGATCGCAGACATCTTCGAACACTGGTGGATGAGGACAAGAGCTGACGTGAAGCCAGGCAGGAATGCTGGTGTTGCGATCCAAGCTGATCTTGCCCTTATGTATTTAAGCCAAACAATGCTGCAAAGCGAGCAAGCCACTTCAACCCAGCCTTCGTTCGCTGTGCGAACAGAAGGAGCTGAACATAACACCATCTTCGCTAAGCTCACCAATAGCAGCTCTGGGAAGCTCTTCAAGGATGCACTGCATATCGTGGAACGCGAGGCTGACTTGCAGATGGAAGGGCTGATGCAACGAGGGCAAGATCGGGAGCACGACTCGAGTAACGCGCAACCTTGAAGGAGCTTTCTTGAGCTATCGTGAGCCAGCTTTCTGAGCACACTTTCGTACGCGGCGGACATTGATACGGACTGAATTGAATGTCACAAAACGACAGCCCCAAACCGTCCCACCGCTCAATAGATGCTGCTGACTGAAGGGGAAATCGAACGATCTATACATCTACCGTCAGCGGCACAACACTCACTGTATATGCTCTTGGCTAGCGCAACCTACAGAACCAATGCGCCGCTACCTCGCCAAATCGCTATGAAGAAGCCCCAAGCATCCAGCTCAACATTCCTACGCAGTGTTCTTGACGCCAGTATCCGAAATCTTGACAACCACCTTCCCTCTCGCCCTCCCAGTATTTAACCTCTCGAACGCCTTCTTCGCCTCTTCAAACGCAAACACAGAATCGATGTGGATGTCGTCCGCAGACAAGGTGCTCTTTGCCTCCTCCAACCACTCCTTCTTCATGCCAAGCATAATCACATCATACACCTCACCCAACCCATACTGGCCCTTCGCCCATCGATACCACTGCAGCCCCGCGCGGAATGCAGAAAAGGGCCCAAGGAAGTCGTAGTAAGTGTACGGCCCACCCATGCTCGAGCGACCCGTCTTATCACCAACGATAGTGACGTATCGCTTGCTAGAGGGGAGACCGATGCACTCTGTCCCGCCAACGCAGTCGATAACCGCATCGGGTGCGAACTGCTGGATCGCGGGCCGGACTTTCTGCTTCGTGTAATCTACGTGCTCGTCGGCCTTGAGATGGGATGTCACGAACTCTTTATTCCGTTCCGATGAGGTTGTCACGACTTTCCAGCCTCGCTGCTTCGCAAGTATGATGGTGTACATCCCCACCGCTGAGCTCCCACCAAGCACAGCTACCCTTTTACTTGACGAGCCTTCCACATATTCTGCAACGCTTTCTACACACTGCTTAGCCGTCAACCACACCAAACTGATCGCCGCAGCCTTCTCATGACTCCATTCCTTCGGCTTCTTCACCGTAACCGTGTTCGCCATATCCAGGTGCGCTATCTCCGCCAAAGCACCGCCTGCATCGTTCATAGGCTTCATCGTTAACCCAAAGATAGTGTCGCCTTGGATGAAGCCTGTTCTTCCGCCTGCTATGACTGTGCCGCTGAAGTCGCAGACGCAGGTCTTGGGTTTGTTCTGGCCGGGTATCCTCCATATTGGCAGGTTCATCATCTGGATGTCTACGGGGTTGAGGGCACAAGCATTGATCTTGAGGAGCATGTGCGGTGTTGTGCCTAGCCCTTTGATCTCGTTTGCGATGGGAGGGTGGACGGTAGATTGTTGGAGGGAGGAGTAGCCGGCCGTGTAGGTCCAGGCTTTTGCTGGTTGGGTCGCCATTGTGGTCGATGAGGTCGAGCTTGGCGATGAGTAGTTCGAGGGAATTGGTATTGGAAGTTGTGGTGAGGTTCGAGGTCGGCTGTGGTTTTGCTGTTTATCAAGCTGTGAGATATCGCGGTGATCGAATGGCCCGCAACTGCCGGAACTCTATATCCTCACGTCTTTTATCGGTCAGCAGATTCTGCCCTACTCTCAATGGCGATAGTATAGCCATGGGAGTGTGCGGCCCAAAGAGACTTATATCGGCTCCATAGCCCGAGGGTTGAACCTCGAGTGAGGGGTTGCACAACAGCTTGTGAGAGCCAATGAGTCGCTGTCTTGTGGGCTTGAGGTACACAGATCCAGCCACACCATGAATGTGGTGCTGAGGTGGGAGCGAAGAACACTGCCCAGCGGCGACGAAGGAACATTGTTGAAGAGCGTTGTCAAGACGGAACAACAAAGTCCACAGTGAGGCCAGTGGTTCGGCTCGGCGTCGACGGCGTCGGGACAGATCAGTGAGAACCTCGGCCAAAGCACTTCACATTGAGGAGGACGGTGCGAGATAACAGCATCCGCGTCCGTAAGGTGTAGATATCGAGCAGTTGGATCTCATTGTCCTGCAACGAACTGTAGGTATCGTCCTCTCATTCTAACCCCTTGGTCAACCACCTCCCTCAACATGGCCAACCATCCCGACTTCGACCTCTCATGGATCCGAACCATGCTCGCCGACCCCAAAGTCGACATCGCCAAAGAAGTGCCCAGAGTGGAAGAAGAGATGACCTCCAACTCCATGTTCAACAATACACTTTACACCACCAACGGCATCAAAGCTCACATCTCCTTCCGTCGCCCTTGCACCGAACCCGACGCTATCCGAGGCACAGAGGACTGCTTCCTCATGTCCCTAGGCAACAACCTTGACGGGAAGACTGGTCGGGCACATGGTGGCTTCAACTCTATGATCATTGACCAGATGTGTGGAAGCTGTGCGCACTCAATACATCAGAATGCCGATCCTCCTGCTACGGCGACGTTGACCGTCGATTACAAAGCGCCGATTAGTACGCCTTGCGTGGCTCTTGCGAGAGCGTGGGTCATTGAGTTGAGCGGGAGGAAGATCTGGGTCAAGGCTGTGATACAGGATGGAGAGGGGAAGGTGTTGGCGAGTGGGAAGAGTTTGTTTGTCAATCCGAGGCAGCAGCCGAAGCTGTGAGAAAGGCTACATACACTCGCGAGACGGCTGAGGATGGAAAGCTGGATAAATCCGGAGTCAATGGCAGCCCAAGGATGCGATGTGTAGAGCTCGGTCGACACACTGCATCATAGCCAGGGCCGGTGAAGATTGACGGCTGACTTCGACTCTCAATCTCTCGGGGCCCTGAAGGTATTCAGGGGTCAATACGGTAGCTTCGAAAGCGACGCTGCTGCGGAGAAAAGCGAGCAATGTCCTTAGAAGGACTTCTAACAACTGAATCCATACGAGCACCATAGTAGTCGGTCGAGGTCTGGCAATATCAAATCACAGGTCGGCCGCGAGTTCCTTCAACTATGTTGCAGCAGACCGGCCTGGCATTGATTGCTACGAGGAAGCTAGTGCCTCTACGGCTTGACGTCAGACTGTTACGGACCACCACGACGACCCAGCCACTTTCCAAGCGCCGCACCGCCGCATTCAATCCTTCCTGCGACAAAACTACCGAACGTAGTTACCCCTCTGCGCCGCCATCCACACCACACTCACAATAGGCGTGCTCTCCGCAACCAACAGCGTGAGACTACCTACTGTGCCCTCGACCACCCACTCCCACCCAAAATGCAGGATCGCCACGACAAAGGTCAGACAGGCGAGATCGTACGGCGCTTGCTGGTTGATGTAGATTCCAGCGTAAATCTTCACGATCGTCGACAGTAAGTTCCACGTCCCGAAGAGGCGGCCGGCGAGACCGCTCGTCTCGAGAGGCGAAGCGAAGCGATACAGAGCTCGCATGAGGCGATGCCCTCGGTTGGGAAGGTAGCATTGGATGACGCTGCT
>JAKLLW010000351.1:0-38271 GCA_022814695.1 Neocatenulostroma microsporum
TGTTGTATCCCAGGTCGATGGCTTCCTCCGTAAGGCTTCTCTCATCGAACTCTGGCTACATTGCTGCGGCTCATGTTAAGATACTACAGCTTCTCGTTGCTCATTGCATGCGTCAATATCGATCCATCCTTCTCTCATCCACTGAGAATCGGCCTTCGACTCGTGCAATCGTACTTTATCGTCGTGTTTCGAGAGCAACGCGCCATGGCGTAACGTGCGGAATAGGCAATCCGCGTAAAGTTGCCGTTCGTTTCCAATAGATGTGGTTGGACAGAGGCTCACCCGAGATCTCCACTGATGATCGACAGGCACAAGGAGTTTCCCAGCACATCTTCCTTCCCTGCACTCGTATTTGCTGCATGAGTTGCGAATGACATCTCAATCTGGTCAGAGAACAGCTTCTCAAGTGGGATACCTTGTCTATCACTTCCCACTCAGGCGAAGCGTATGGGTCGTTCCTGTAAGGAACGGGCTCTCTGTGGCATGCAGGCACCACAGGAATAACTCTCGCACGGTCCGAAGACGATGCGCTTTGTTCTTGAGGGCATACTTGTAGGCACTGCATCTCCTCCCCATTATCATCCTACTTCGCATCACGTCCTCGCCGAAAATCTTGTTGCAGCTCACCTAGGTCCATCCACAGATTCCGATCACCATGCACGCAAACGTTCTCGTTTCGCTTCTGGCTCTCAGCGGTGTCACAACGGCCTTGCCTCGCAGTAGGCTCCAACCTCGCAAGAATTCTTGCCAGGGCTACCAGACTCCAGGTATCATGAACGGTCCAGACTACACAACAACGACTGTATTCTACGTGCGCATCGAAGACAGCACCACCAACGCTACGCTCGGGTACCTTGACCCATTCTCTTCAGACTACGCAGTCGTTGGCGGTCGCGGCTCAGCTGGACAAGGCTTCATCACGCCATACTACAACGGATATGGCGCTCTCGTATTTTACACAGGGCCAAACGGGACTGATCGCTCCTTCAACGCCGACCCTGTGGCCCTGCCAGACCACACAGCGACCGCGCCCGTCACCACGCGGATCACCGACAATTCTACTTGCGGGACTGAACCTGTGTACACGTCGGCGAAGTACAAGGACTCCGGCTCTTGCGTCTTTGGCGGCGATGAACTGGACGTGCACTTCGGCTGCCCTATCCCTGGGACGACCAACGATACGCCCAGCCCGTGCTACCCAGAGGTCTACTTTGGTGAGTGGAAGTCTTAGACGAGCAGATGTACGGTGCCGAACGGCGACTGACTTGTGCTTCCCATGTAGCTTGTACAAACACGGGGCTGCCGGGAGTGTCCGATGACCAAGGTGTGATATATTACGGCGTGAACTACGGAGCCAATGCGACCTCTGCGGTACCGGGCGCGAATTGCTGCTCTGTTGACCTTGTCAGCGAGTGTCCGTCTTGAATGCGAAGGATCTCTGGGCAAAGGTGTGATGACTTCACCTCATCCTGTATGATAAAATCCAGCTTGTGAGACGTTGGGCTCATATGCGTGATAGATGAGACAACTTAATGTGATGATCAGTCCGGCCACACAGAAATTTCGAACTGTGTCGCGATCCGAGAGGTGGAGTCAAGGCTGATGCCTGGGAAGTTGAGGAAGGCGCGCGTGCTCAAAACGCGCTGTAGCTTTGCTGACCTCACTTCACCGCAACATCCAGCTTATCGTCCACCAATCCGCAACAGAGCCCGCAGAGACACTGCTCGAACATCTGAGATGGCTACGACACGGAAAGGCGGGCACAAAGCGCTGAAAGCATCAATGTTCGATTCTGCGAACAAGGAGAACCGGCCGCCAAAAGGCGAAAAGCGAAAGCAGAACATATCTGGGCTCTTCGACAATGGACGCACCAAACGCCGCAGGACCAACGAAGAAGACCGCCTCGGCAACCTGTTCACGTCAGTGAAGGCAGTGACTGATGCGCCTGGCTCCAGCGAAGGATTCTTTGCGCGCTGGACGACGAAAGAACCTGAGCAGCACCCTGTGTACTCCCGCTTCGATGGTACTGTGACCAGGATCGTGTGCGATGGCTGCCGCTGACAGTCTTCCCAGGAGCCGCAAAAGCGTACCAGGAAGGAGTGAGTGCTTCCCTCAAAGAGTTGCTCCAGCCAACGTGCGACGAGCTCGAGATGCGCGCGAAAGGTCTCGACATCAATGGCCGCCCAGCCTCGAGACCAGGCGTCCCTAGCGAAGACGATATCAAGGCACACGCAGAGGACTGGCGCATGACGGAACGGCCTCTTTCCGAAGAGGAGATGTATGTCCAGATCCCAAAATCGCACGGCCAGATTGTCTCGAAACACGTCAAGCTCAGCGATATCTTGCCATCTTACGAGAAGCTCGTCCAACGAAATGAGGCTGAGGTCGCTGCACTCGAGCCGGAGCTCCGCCAGGTCGTCGCCGAATTCGAGGCCCTCCAGGACGATCTCAAGAACGACAAAGATCGCATGATCCAGAAAGCTAACGAGCAGTTGAGTGCCGACATGGAGAAAGTCAAGCAGTACAAGGAGACTGTCGAGGAGCAGCTGCATGCTGAGGAGCTGAAGGCAGGGAAGGACCACAAAGCCGCGACTGCGGAGACGAAACGTAGGATTCAAGAATTCATGTCGGCGTTGCAGTGAAGATCTGGAGCGGGTATCTCGCCTAATATGAACGAGTGCTGTTGCTGGGATGTTGCACGGCCACCCGTAATGCCTGCACGCGAGTTATAGAGCGTCCGCATTTAGCTCATAGGGCTAGGAACACCTCCATCTCCGCTTTTACCAACTGTCTACTCTTCCCATCAACGACAAAGATCTCTTCTGTGAGACGTATGACCAGTGCGTAGGTACTCGGCCATGATGGTCGCAAAAGCAACAGATGCTACGGAGATATGTACCACTTGCCTGCGGACGAGTTCACAACCCCGATTAGGTACCACAGCCTCAGGAACGGCCCCAGTCCGTGCATCTTGAAGCAAGGATACCAGATCCTTCGCGCAATCAATGGGGACCTGATAGGAATGATAAAAGGCGTCGCATTCGGATCGATGCCGTCTGCCGGGGGGATAGAGGTGTGATTGCTAACAGACTCCCCTTCAGCTGCTCAAGAGTTGGTCTCTCTTTTGCAATTTACGGCGCGAGCCATTACTCTCGTTTTGCCATCCACTGACACTTGCGTCGACCGCATTCTCTACCGATGGACAGGAAAGCGAACTACAGCTCTGAGGAGCATGGTGGCCTGGAGGTGCTGGTGCAGTCGGATGCGCCAGAAGTGGTGACGGAGAAACCGGGTGATCCCGAAGTGGTACCTGGGTCACATCCACCACTTGAACGAAAGTCGTCACTACACTCGCCGGAGCCGGCCAACCAAGACGAGGGCAAACACTTCCTAGGGGACGCCGAGGACGCGGCCCCAGCGTATTCCGAGGCTGCAAGGTCGGGCGACGCCAACGCCAGCCTTATGGGGCTCGACGCAGCAGCAGAAGAAGCTAGAAAGCCGCGATACAAACGAAGATTTTGTGGACTGCGGAAGCTTGTCTTCATAGCATTGGTTGCTGTGTTGATCTTCGTTGTCCTCGCAGCTGTGTTAGGCGGAGTGCTTGGAACCGTCCTGCACCACCATCACCACTAGTGGGTCTAGAGAAACTCTACAGACGCGAGGAGAAGACTAACATGGACAAGCTATGATGACGAGGATGCTGGCCCGAGCTACGGTATTGAGAACGCAACAGCGACGGCCAATACCGGCCTCGCAACGGCCGCATCGAACGATGGCAGCGGCAAGTTCTACGTGTATTACCAGAATTCGGAGGGCGCGATCTTGGAGAACACCTTCTACAATGAAAGCACCTCAGTGTCGCCAGCATTCGGCTCCGTCTACGAGACAACCGTGACTACGGATGCGACACCCGGCTCACCGCTGGCCGCGATATGGTATGAACTCAACGGCACTTCTTACCGGCAGGTGTTCTACACAGACTCCGCAGGGCTGGTACGGACCACCAACGCCACGGCGCCGACCGAAACAACGACTAGCGATGGGACGACAACAGCAGCGTGGAGTGCTCCCTACAAGATTACTACGGATGAAGTTGCTCTCTCAAGGACAGGAGGCTTGGCGGCCTGTGTTAGCGATGGTCTCAATGGCATACGAGTCTACTACGGAAGTGCGCTGGGTTACATCCTACAGGTATTCATCTATCAGGCAGACGTTGCGGCTCCTTTTGTAGAGGACGAGCTGACCTTGTCGATCCAGGTCAGCTACCAATTCAACGATACTTCGTCCGGGTGGAAAGAGCTCAATTCCTTCGATCAATCCGATCCGGACAGTGGAGTTGCCTGCGTCATGCACGATACATCGGATACTGACACTGCCGACTACATCGACGTGTGAGTAAGCTCGTAAGTTCCGAGTGGTTGCTCATACTAATCTGCTGTCACAGGTATATGCGGAACTCATCAGGACTGGTAGTGCAGAACTACTACTTCTTCAACGACACGGATGGCTGGCAGTCAGGCACCCCAGGTTGGAAGAACATGACTGTCGCCTCTGGGTCTGCCATAGCTGCAAGCTACGATGGTACGGACACGGAATATGTGTTCTATCAGGTCCAGGGTGGAATGATCGTTCGCGGCCAGCTCACGGGGACCTTTGACTTTGATAGCTTTGATACATACACCAATGTGTAGGTGCTGTCCCTGGATGCCTAAGATTGCGCTGACCATTGCGTTCGACGCTTTAGGCAAAGTGCAACCAACACCACAAAGCTTGCATCTGCGTATGTTGACGGTGGGACGATGCTCCTGTTCCAGAACTCCTCCAGCGCTTCAAGCCTGTTGCTTTCGGACATTTCGCGATGGGGCTGCAATATCTTGGATATGGCTTTATCAGGATGACGCTCAGGTGTTTTGTTATTCCTGCGTTGAAGCGAATACACTTCTTACTACAATAGATCCTCGACGTTCTCCATACCCATATGTCAAACCGCGAATACTCCTGAACAACACTAGCCAACGATGCGTCCCTTGCTGGCGGACTGTCTGGCAATCCACGCCACAACGACGCCCGAGCGGAGCCTTGCGCACATCGCGGCAACGGCGCCCGTTCACTCCTTCCTATCAACCTCGACGACATTCCGCGGGACCTCAGCAGCGGACACAGCCTCGCCTTCCAGCCCTTTCTCGCGCAGCACATGGTTGGGAACAACCGCACCAACCTCTCCATCTTTGAAATAGTTGCTGTCGTCTATGTGGAACCATGCGAGGTAATAGAAAGCAATGATACCTGCGCAGTAGAAGGCGAAGATACCGCCAGCCTCGTCGATGAAGGGGACCTCGATGGAGTCAAGACCGAAACAGATCGCTTCGCCTGCACCGAGGACGCCACGGAAGACACCAGCATAGTGGGCAAGTTTGATAGGGCTGTTGGTGATAGCGCCTATGAAGTAGGTGATTATGTACTGCCATAGTGACTTGTGGAATGTCAGTAACGCAGCGGAGCACGCGTAGTGTTCAGACGTACGCATGAGATCCAGGTCAGCATGAACAGAGAAAACACCCAGCCGAAGGAGTCGTCACTCCAGTCTGTAGGACTGGTAGATGGTTTGTGTCGATTGTAATTTCTCACCCGGATCTGGCGGGAGTCAGCGACATCCGGTCTCAGTCGGCAGCTAGGGGTGACTTACTATTTCCCAGATCCAAGCTGCGACCAGCGGCACGGCGACTATTGTCAGACCAACCAGACCGCGCTTTCTTCGACCCCAGACCTTGTGATCTAAGATCATTTGGAGGCCGAAGCCGCACGGAATCTGGATCACGACTGCCATGAAGGATAGGAGTGAGCGTGCGCGTAAGTTATTGTGGAAGGCTGTTGCCATGTCAGTAATATTCGATGGATCGATGCGTGGCATTTACCGTTGACGGAGCCGGAGTACACCAGGAAGCATTCAGCCGGGAGGAAGGCAGGCACCATAAGTAAAAGCTTCCAATCCGTGAACACCAGGAGATTGGCCCTCAGCTCTTCCCATGCGCCTCTCGCTTTGTCGACAGCCACCACACTGCCGTCGTCTCGTCTGAGCTTGTGTGCCGGCAATAGTAGAAGCGCAGACATGGCTGCGCAGCACATGATGACGATAAACGAGATGTACACGGCTCTCGGTACGCCGCCACTGGTGTCGCTGTTGCGGTTGATAATGACCGGTATGATCCCGCCTATCACAGAACCGAGAGCTTGTAAATTGAGCTGCGTCGTGATAAAGAGGCCTTTCTCCTTCTCTTCAGGGTAGGCGACTTGAATGTATCCGGCAGTGATAAAGACCATGCCCGAGCCGATTCCGATGATTACGCCGGCGACGATCGGGAAGGCGAACTTTCCAACCTCGTCAAAGTACCAAAGCGAGCCCACATAGACGACGTAGAAGAGCACTCCGACGCACATCGTGATGCCAGGCCCGAGCAAGTTGAGGATAGACCCGCCGAAGGATGCTGAGAAAAACCATACTGCGCAGAGGGTGGCATTGACGATCTGAACAAGTTGAGCGCTGTCTGGGCGACCACCTCCCGCTCCGAGCCTGTGAAATATCAGTGGGCGACTTCGTGCTGCAATATGATCCTGCCTTACAAATTCAACGCAACGTAGATGCCCGCCGAGAAGCCAACGCATATTCCGCTGATGATGTTCTGAACGTATGGGCCATGATAACGAAGCTGCGGCAGCTTTCCGTTGAACATGTTGGATTCCCTATACTACTAGAAAGAGAGGGCGACGTCTTCTGACAGCAAGCTTGGCTCAAGCCAAGTACTTGAGTTCCGGCTTTGAGGAACGTAACTCCAGGACTTCTATCGTCCATGGCGGTGGAGCAGCCCTGCAGACGCCATGTGGCAGTCAGAGTACATGTTCCTATCTTGGCGTACATATCCGCAAGGTACACGGAGAACGCCTGCCCCATGGTCGCTATCGGCGGAGGATCTGCTGGACGTCTCACGCCGCGCCGCGGCGCTTGTTGGCCGAAGCGTGGGGCCTGGCGCCGTCGATGCCGAAGTCTTAGCCACCCGTGGCGTAGCCGCTGTAGCATACAGGGGGTGCTGGTGCATAGCGAAGCATTCGATGTCACGAAGAAACAAGATGGAAGGTTGACGGTAGAAGACGAGGAGCGCAAGCCGAGAGATACACCTCACCCGAAAATGGTCTAGGATATCGGAGAAGGGTTTCCCCGGAACCGGAGTGTTCACCTTCCCTCTTCCCCTGTTCGTCCGAGAGTCTGCACCTTCCCCGGCAGACAACTATGCCCATCAACTTCACGACGACGGCCGCTGGCTACAGTACATGAAAGACGAGTGCATGAGAAACTTCGTGACTAGAATGCTAGCTGGACTATTTCCTCTGGAGCTACCGGCCTACCCAGCGTCACCGTAGCGACCCTACCCTCGAGGTCCATCACGATGTTGAAGAGACTTGCGGATCCGCAGCCGTCAATCTGTGCTCGACAAATTGCACCGGGATAGTTCATCTCGTCCTTGAACACCTCGGACAATGTCTGCGCTGTGGGCGACGATCCAAGAAGCTGGCAGAGCTCCTCGATCCGAGTCACCCTGAAGTTCGAGTCGCCAAGCCAGTTCGTGTCCTGAACGCCAGGATGCTTCGCAAGGTAGTGGTTGGAATGGAAGACCTGCTTCTTGCTGTTCATGGTGACCTTCTGCACCTCGATGGAGCTCCATTCGAGACCAACACCGCCGGTGGCATCGGCAACCAGCATATGGCAGCTTGATGCAACCCCGTACTTCTCCAGCTTCTGGACAGCTTCCTCCCGACTGTTACTCTCAAGGGCCATGCGTAGTCCTAAATGGCACGGTATTCTGGTAGGATCCATTCCCTGGACCTTGATAGCGTTGAGACATACGCCGACTCCAGCGGAGTTCAGACCGATTTTGCCGATGAGGCCAGCTTCGGTGACCATCTTGATGGTGGGCTTGTCTGCTTGTTCGATGATGAGCACGATGAGGTTCTCCTTCTGCGCTTCCATCCAGTCCTGGATCTTACAGTCAGCAGTGTCACTTTGAGGCTGACAACGAAGGCACATGCGTACCCAATTTTGGGCCAGAAAGCTGGAGTATCCAGTTCGCCACGACAACGCCGTACAGCCATCGCTTGGCATGTCCTGGAAAAGACCGAAAGCGATCTCCGTCCGCACGTTGATGGCAATGATATCGGCGAGCTGAACGCCTGCGCCATCTGCAACACCTATCAGGAACATCAGCATCTGGTCTTATGAGGCGGTTCTTTGCTTGCTCACCTTTGATCTCTTCTAAGTAAGCAGGCCACTTTCTCCTCATAACAGGTTCGAAAGTCATGGCGAGCTGTTGAACCTTACCCCAGTTCAACTTCGCTGTCTCCTGAAACATTCCAGAATAGAATGTCATGCATCGTGAAATCTGCACCTTTGCCTCTTGACCATGTTTCAAGCCAATCTGCCAATACTGTCATCATGCTGTTCAATCCTAACATGATAGCATCACTCACCTCGTAAGGAGTACCACTGCAAGTGATCTGTAGCATCTTGCTAGCTGGCGGTCCACCTGGTCTGCGCGGTGGTTCAAGATATGGTTGCAGAATCGTGGGAGTTTGCGGCGTCTCGCGAAGAGGGCTCTGGCAAGCCTCGCACTTAATGACCATCCTTTCTCCCAGGTGAGATTGTTTCAGTCGAGCCTTATCACGCCTTCACGCTTGCCTGACACCCGGGGCGTTGGAGGTGCGTGTCAGGCAGACCGGCCAAGGTATCGCGGCTTTGATCGGCCAGAGTGGGGCAAGGTACATACCCGCATGTACCTCGAGTACCTTCCCACATGGGCGAGCTAGCCATAGGTGAGCGCTGAGTCGGCGTCATTCTGCGAACACGCCACTGCTTCGCAGGTTCATTCGAAGGTACTCATACTATCACGATCACGGTCGACGTCAACAGCTCAACGAACTTGCGACTGTACGATCATGGGGAAGAAGAGGGTTCTTGTAGGCTACGGCAGTACGTACTCCATCAAGACCTTGACTGAACGATGTGAAGCTGGACAGTATCGATTGACATCTGTACAGTCGATGTCGACGCCGTCGCCAACTGGATCAACACCTGCGATGGTTCGCCCCAGAACCCAACGAATGTCAGCCGAGGAGTTTACGGAGCAACAGTAGGCATAGACCGTCTACTCAAACTCTACGACAAATACAACATCAAAGCCACCTTCTTCACGCCCGCCCACTCCATCGAGAGTTTTCCGAAACAGCTAGCTAAAGTCCGGGATGCCGGCCATGAGATCGGACTTCATGGCTACACCCACGAATACATCTCCCAACTGTCTGCGAAGGAACAGCAATCTGTCTTGACAAGATCCATTGACGTCCTGACCAAGTTCTGCGGCAAGAAGCCGCAAGGGTATACAGCACCGGCATGGTCGACTTCGAAAGAGCTCATCCCTCAGCTCGAGGCCGAAGGCATCTTATATGACCACTCATTCATGCACCACGATGTGCAACCTTACTACGCCCCCGACAACAGCCAGACCTGGATCGAAACCAATCACTCCAAATCTGCTGACGCCTGGATGATGCCGATGACAAAGATGCGGCCTTCTAAAGTCGTTGAGGTACCGGCAAACTGGCATTTGGATGACTGGCCACCCCTTCAGCCAATTCCGGGAAAACCAGCGCAGGGATTCGTGGATACACATGTAGTCGAGAAGCTCTGGCTGGAACAATTCGACTTTGCGTACCGAGAGTACGATACCTTCATCTTCCCGATGAGTATCCATCCGCAGGTGTCTGGGAAGCCTCAGGTGATCTTGATGCATGAGCGGTAAGCATTGTCGAGATCTTGAAGGAGGTCGGACATGTGAGATGGGAGGAGCCAGCTGATTGTGAGTTTAGGATCATCGAATACATCAACAAACACGAAGGCGTCGAGTGGATGCCGCTATGTGAAATGGCGAAGGAGTTTGCTGAGGGCCGCATGCCCGGTGTGGAAGTGGAAGGCGGTGCTGAGCTATAGCTATCAGTATATCTACTCCTCGCACCCAGACAGCCGCCCGATTATCAAGCTGCCTAGTCTGTCTTCTTAGTCTTTCACACCCAGATCAACATCCTCCACCCGATAATGATCCGCCACAATCCTGTAAAGATAACTGGGCGCATGCGCGCCCAGATTCGTAACGTAGACCTCCACTAACTCACTATCCACCCAATCATACACCGGATTTACCACATCCACCTTCTCCATGAAGTCCCCATCCTGGAAATCCACGACTTTACTCGGGTCGCCGTACTCAATCATCTCGTCGATATCGAAAGGATACACCGGGCTAAGCTTGTAGACTCCGCTGAGTACGACGACAGGTTTGCAGTGTGCCTTTGCCGCTTGAGCGATGGTGCTTGCGCCGGCGGCAGCGAGCAGGGAGCCATTAGCCAGGACAGAGTGAGGAGCGATAATGACTTTGTTGATCCTCGACATCATGGCAAAGACCGCGGTATCAGGTATCAGGATGACAGTGATCCCCATACTCGTGAGGGGCTTCCAGCGCTCATCCCCATCCTCGTCATCGCCGGAGCCTTTCTTCCCGCCGTTGACGATTGTAGCGTGCGTAGCCTCATGATCGTTCGGATAAGCCTCCGCGTGTACGACTGTGAATTTGCGTTTCCTCGCGGCCGTCATTAGGAATTTCTGGACGGTTTGGGATGAGGTGTGTGTAAGGATTATTTCGTTGGAGTGGATGTGGTCGAGCGCGGATTCGGCGATTTGGGAGTCGACGACTTCGAGTTCGTCCTGGAGTTCTTGGATACCGTTTATTACTTCGGCTTTGATGTCTAATTTCTCTTTGGTCTCGCCGTCTGCGCCTTTGTGGGCCGATGGCGATGGCTTAGGTGATGATGTGCCTGGTGGAGTGCCCATGGGTGACCCGCCTTGGGGGTGCTGGAGGATGCTGAAGAGAGAGGTCATTGCTGGGGCTTGGTTGGCGTAAGATGTGCTTGCGCTAGGGAGAGGCGGTCGCTGGACTGTGCCGTCGGTGTCTGCGCCGGTACTTTGTGCTCCGTAGTGCATATCCTGCGGTAACGCAGCAGCGCCATGAAGGGGGCTGGACTCCGATATCTTCGTCGGCAACATCGGTCTAGCCTTCGTCTCACCTGGTACTGGCGTAGATGGTGCGCTCCCCTCACTCAAATCCGCTTCCTGATCCTGCTCCCACACTTCCCTCACCACCCCCAAAATCCGCCGCACAATGTTGCCCACAGCCATCTCCCTCGGCTGCGCAGCAACAAGTTTCCGCCCGACATCTCGAATTCGCTCGATGAGTCTCTGCGCATCGATCCTTCGCTCTGCTGCCACGACGCGGAGGAGCAGGGAAGTAGTGGCGATTGCGCAGGGTCTTGAGTTCTTGATCTGCCGCCGCTTGAGTAGGGAGATGAAGAGTTCAATTGAGGTCTCTATGTCGTTGTGCTTGAGGGATTTGAGAAAAGTTGAGAGGGAGGGCGATTGCCCTGTTGTTGAGGAAGGCATGACGAATTGTGTGCAGTGGAATGTCCACAAGCAAAGTCCGGTGCTGATTCTACAAGTAGAGTTAGGTCGCCGGGATGTCTCCGGTGTGTCTTGTTATCTGTCGGTGTCTTCTAATGGTTATGGTTATGGTTGTTACGTTGTCGGCGTTCGAGGTGGTCTTTCATGGGTGACACGGCATTCAGTTTGTGACTCAGGCTCGGCTCGTCAGAAAGTTGGGCTTGTGGATTGGGCCAGTTGGTAGTCGCTGTTTTGATATGACCCGGTCCTCTGGGTTGCCGAGATGGTGTCTTTCGTCGACTTTCTCGACAATGTGGCTCGAGTTCTTGCCTTTGAAGTGCACAACTTCTCTTTCTGTCGGCACTTTCAAATCATTTGAATGAAGATGACAGGGATGTTGATGTTCGGCGGAGTTTGGCGGCGTTCATGATGGCGCTTTGAAGCTCCCCGCCAGCCAGCCATCACTCGTCCGAAGGAACGGAGTGCTGTATACAAACATTCACGGACTTCTTCAATTCCACTCGGCTACGTTCTCTTGGAGGCTTCTAGACTGCTTTGTTCACATCCGCCCGTGAATCGCTCCTTCCATCTCGTCCGAAGCCGACGGATCGCATCCGAGGTCGATCGCAGGCCGTCAGCTTGAGGCCGCCGCATATCGCGATCTCGATCCTCGTCAGGAGCTGCAGCAGCTCGAGTACTGCTTCGATCCACGTATTCTCACAAGCTACTGCTTTGAATCTTTGTCGCTCGTTACACTGTACCATTCATGGCCTGCGCTCCTACGGTTCGCCATGAACATCGTGTCGAGGCTCACTACCACCCCTCCGCCCTCTCCGCCGCGATCCCGAACCAGCTCTTCCGCGCATGTCAACACGGGCAATGGAGAGAATGATAAGGAGGAGCATGGCAGCGCGTATAACTTGGACTTCAACGCGCTGTCGGAGAAGCTAGGCGCGCCCAAGGAGGAGGGGAAGGAAGATGCGCAAGCTTCGGATGCGGAAGACGAGAAGACTCGTTTACTAGATGGAAGCAGCCCGGACTCGCAGCAGCAGGCACAGAAGAAGAGCATATGGCATATACCGAAGCGCATAGCCAACGCCATTCTCTACGGCGCAACCGTGGTGCTCACCTCAATCGCTGCCCCGGGACGATACGTTCTCGCATGCTTCTACGACAATGAAGGTCACTTCTCAGCTATACTGCCACTGAAGAACTTCAAGAACTTGATGTCTAGGCGAAAACGGAAAGCTACAGCGCAAGCGGTAGGATTGAAGAGTGCGTCGGAGTCCGCGCCGCTCGAGGAGAACGAGAAGCCCAAACCGCAGCGACGGTCCAGTAGGCGATCGCCTTCCGTAGACAGCAATGCTTCCTCGGTCTCAGCAGCATCCTCAGACGGCGACACAGAGACCGAGAAGAGCGAAGACAGCCCAGCCCGACACACCCGCTCGCGGACAGCAGCAGCCAACGCCCAACAACCCGACGACATAGCCCCCCACCGAAAAAGCGGCCGCGTAAAACTAATTCACAACGACGAAGCAGTCCGCAAACGCAAAATCGCCCGCGCAGCCCAAAAAAAGCAAGCCGCATCCTCCAACCCCGACGACGTAGCAGCCGTAGCCTCCGCGCTTAAATCCCCCTCCTCACCCACCGCAAACAGCAGCAAACTCACCCGCTACCCACGCTCCCCAGCACCGCCTCGACCTCTCATCCCGCGAAGACAACCATCATACACCCTCTCCTACTCCCCCGAAACCCCCAAAAAGACCCTCATAATCGACCTAGACGAGACCCTAATCCACTCCATGGCCAAAGGCGGCCGCATGTCCACCGGCCACATGGTCGAAGTCCGCCTCTCCACGCCCAACTCGCCCTTCTCTCACGTCCCCATCCTCTACTACGTCCACGAACGCCCCGCTTGCCACCAGTTCCTGCAAAAAGTGAGCCGCTGGTATAATTTAATTGTGTTCACAGCGAGTGTGCAAGAGTATGCGGATCCCGTGATAGATTGGCTGGAGAGGGAAAGGAAGTACTTTTCGGGACGGTACTATCGGCAGCATTGCACGTTGAGGAATGGAGCTTATATTAAGGATTTGGCGCAGGTGGAGCCGGATTTGAGTCGGGTGATGATTTTGGATAATAGTCCTATGAGTTATATTTTTCATGAGGGTGAGTTTTCTTCCCCGACTCTGGAAGGGGTCGAAAGGGGCTTGGGGATGAAAGAGGGGAGTTGAGGGAGCGATGTGCTGACTGTGTGTGATGTGATACAGACAACGCGATACCGATCGAAGGCTGGATCAGCGACCCCACGGATAATGATTTACTGCATTTGGTGCCGTTGTTGGAGGGATTGCAGTATGTTACTGATGTCAGGGCGTTGCTTGCGTTGAGGCAAGGGCAGGCGCAGCAGGCATGACATGAGCCAAGCCCGGCAGCATAACCCGCAGGCACGAACGCATTCAACATGAGAAGCTAAGCGTGAGCGACCTGCAGCGGCCAGCGAAGCGTGAGGTTTATTTGATGAAGAGCTGGTGCCAGTTGGGCGAGTTGGTGGCACATATCATAGCGTAGGCGCTTCAGGAGTTTGGGCTTGAGCTTGAGCTTGAGCTTGAAAGTTGATGGGGACAGGGCGATATGTTGTACAATGTATGCGAAGCGAGTAATGTACATGACCTTTCACCGCACCCGGCGCCTTGTGTTGCGCTTGCTTGGGCTCGCCTTCCAAACTTGGATTCTGCCCGCTCGAAAACGAGACCGTCTCAACAGTAGGCTGTAACAGGTGAAGCCGGACATGAATCATTCATCGCGGTTTGCTCACATCGTCGCACAAGCCTCCAGCGCCCAGCGTGAAGCTAGACAGCTGATGGTCTGTCATTGTCAGCGCGCAGAGATGGGACATACGTACCTCATGCCAATCTTCGGTATCAAACACGCCGATGTCGTCGTTGTGGACCGCCCGGCAAAACGTGCGGATTGGGTGTGCGTGTCCTAGAAGAGGTGCAGTGGTCTTGGCCGGCCGCGACTCCGGTAGTCGCGTTAGTGGATGACCCTGTGGTCCGGACGTAAAGGGGCTGGGTAGCGATGGGGAGAAGTGCGGGCAGGGAGGTGGCGGAGAAAGGGGGGACTGGGCAGGCTGAGTGTGATACTTACCGTATGACGCCTGCCTTTGCGCTCTGTGCGCACGCTTTGAAAAGAGTGAACAAGTGTGTCGTTGGTTGTCGAAAGCTATCAGAGACCGTGGGTGGAGTGGGGTGCAGGCAGGTTGGGGATGGTCATTGGGATACATACAAATCCTGGGCTGTCGCAATTTGAACTTCCTGAGGTCTTCGGTCCTCGAAGTTCTTCAGGGTGGTTATTGGGGGTGATCGTAAACGGAGATGTCGTGATGTTGGGGTGTCGCAATATGAACTTGAGGCCTTCGGTCCTCGAAATCCTTCCGGGTGGTCGTGGTCTTGGTCGTAGCCGTGGTCGTAGTGGCAAAGTTCGAACCTCCACAAGTGAAGGGCGCCACCAAACCTCGAAAGGCGGGTTCTGCGCAGCGGCCGACCACAGAGTGGAGCTTACCGCAGTGGAGCTTACAGGCGCTTACAGCAGCCAGCCACTCGATTTAGTTTTACATGCTCTCTTGCGAGCATCGCATCTGCAGATCCTTCGCAATCGATCGCTTGACGCAGCGGCCGGGCACCAAGTGCAAGCTTACCGCAATAGGTTCACGGCGCCTAGGGCAGCCCACTACTCGAATATTGAAGGTGCATCCATCAGACTCGGTGTCTTGCTGAAGCACCGCGTCACCGGGCGCCAAGTGCAAGCTCGACGCAGCGGCCATTACCCCGAAAGGCTGCCGCAGTGGCCAGCGAGTGAGCCCGCTGGCCACTCGATTCGGTGGTCGGTGTGCTGAGGGATGTTGGGGTTGTTGGGGTCATCGACTCGGGAGTCGTAATGCCGCATGTCGGTCTGGTGATTGGTATTAGCGTTCGTGAAGTGGCCGGAATGCGCGAGCCACGGTCTCCGATAGCTTGGAGTTGGAGGAGAAAGAGCGAGCTCGAAAGTCGAACCAAATTCCCGTGCTGCAAACGACACTAGTGGCGGCGGCGGCGGCGCTACCCGGCGTCGACATCACTGCACAAATATCCGCCTTGTTGCCTCATGCAAAGCGTGCCTGCCGTTGCTTCGCTCTCGGCTATCGCGGGAGCGGGCCGCATGTCGCTGCCTGGACAGAATACTTCAACTTCAACATCCACGACGAACACATTGCATCCACGCGTACACTGGACAACATCATCACAACAATGTCGATCTCGCAGCTCAGCACGAGAGAGCGCATACAAGTCGCCATTGCGCCGTACTCCAAGGATGCGACCAAGCCACCGTTCTCCGAGCTCGAACTGGTATTCATGGCTCTTCTTGCTAAGGATCAGCCGCTGGACAAGAAAGATATCGTGAGGTGGATCTGCGACAGTTTCCCATACTACAACAGCATGGTTTTCGGCAGCTTCTGGTAAGATGCGGGCAGTCAACGACTGGGCACTGAATTTCGCAAAACGATGGAGGGGGCTTTCCAGTGGTACGAGACCCCCATCGAAGGGGACGATGCCACAGGATATTCGGCGTCGATCGCAAGTGGCGCGCTCGCTCTGGCAGGCGCTCTTGGCGCATCTGCAGATACCAGCAGCTTCCCGTTTTTCGATCTACCGCCAGAGCTGAGAAACCGGGTGTACGAGTTCGTGTTCCAATATCCTCGTACTGGAATATGGTGTGGGCGCTTTAGACGTCCAATGGTCTTGTCTGTCAATCAGGGCGAAGAAAAGACATTCGAAGCTTGGCGTGAGTATCGGCGCGGTCTTTCTGCTTGCTGGCCCTTGGCGACTATTCTATCGCCACTGCCTGCCAATCGCCAGTTCTACAACGAAGCGATGCCGCTCTTCTACCAGCTCAACACCTTCCATTACAGTACTATTAACGACATGCTACACCTGCGTCGACTGGTGCCCGCAAGACTACAGCACATCCGGACGTTGCACTTCACCTACGCCCTCCACGGCAGCCTGGAAACCGCTATAGGCCCGCGAGCCTTCGAGAGGTTCCATAGCATGTCGGGACTTCGCCAGCTGCACGTTCACATCGTCGAAGAAGGGCCCACGCAGGGGGCGGTGGGCATAACAGCAAAACAGAGTGAGATCGCTAGACTTCCCGGGTTGAGGGCGCTGGGTGAGCTTAGAGGCCTCGAGAAAGTGACATTCAAGGGCTCCGAAGCTGTCGAACAATTGTTGAGAAAGGACATGCTCAAGCCGAAGGTCGTCCAGCAAGAAACCGGAGGCGGCGGCGGATAGCGGAAAGCAAGCGACGAAGCGGAGAAGGGAATGGTGCGAAACGGTAGGATGGCGAAGGCCATGGGGCTATCTCCAGGGTTGGAGGTACAGGTGGCGTTTTCATGGCTTCGTTATCACGAACATTGGACTTAGGCTTGATGGTTGCTTGCGATTGGGCGTATACTAAGATCTCCACACCTGTTGCAACCAGCAAAGCTTGCAAGCAACTGGCAAGTGAACACGGTCAGCATGCTCAAGCTTTGGAAGCTCAAGACTCTACGAAGCTGCCCATCTTGAGTAAGCGTGTGGCAATGCCTTGGCTACAGATGTGACACCATATTCCATTGTTTGTTCCCCTTCTCATCATCCCCGCGAACCGGAGACGACACACAGAGATTAAGAATGGTGGATAACAGAAGCTGTCGCGGATGGCTTACTTGCCTCATTTCGAGCTTGCTCCTGCAGTGTAGCCAGCAATCCTTGGGTGCCTGATCAAGGTGCTCGCTGAGCTCAAGTCAGCTGCATTGTCAGCTGCACACCTACGTTTTGGACCAAAGCTTCAGGCCATCCATTGTTGTTCATCGCTCCAGTAGAATGTGTGCTTCAGGCATATGGCCGGCGTTCGCCGCCGGTCATCTTCCGTCGCCTGAAGCAGCTTTCGCCTGGCAGCCTGAGGATCGCCACCACCCGAGTCACACCAAGGAAGAAATCGTTACTGCGGGTGGTAGAGATCCCGAAGCTGTTAGCTTTTCGAGAGGCAAAGGGAGGTCTGTACAGGAGCCTGTGAACATTCGATGCTGTTGAGAAAGCCGCAATGCATCTCCGGATATCTATCTGCTTCTCTCGATCCTGGTAGTCAATACAGCGGCCGACCGCACCCTTGTAGAAATGGAGATATTGGCCATGGATTGTTTCACCGAACCCTGCACCGCATATGCAAGCACTACCATCCTGAGACAGACCAACCAAGCTCGTTATGCGTCATCGCACCACCCAGTGTCAGATGTGTGTTGGTGGGAGACCCTGAGCTTGCAAGTGAGCTCTTGTACTCTGCCGACCGCCATGTCTCTACGGCGCAGTTTGCATCTCATCTTGAGCAGAAGCTCGCAGCATGCCTTTCGCGACAGTCATCCTAGCCTCCCTGTGCGGCTTGGGCATTGTTGCATGTACGACAATAATTCGTCGTCTCTACTTTCACCCACTTGCTGGTGTACCAGGGCCTCGTGTCGCCGCTCTCACCACCTGGTGGGAAGCATGGGTGGACACGCTGTATTCTCCAGGCGGACAGTATTACTTCGAACTACAGCGACTCCACAAACGTTACGGTAAGCATTGACAGTGGACTGCCTGTAGGCTGCCTCAAACATCACAACGTACTCGCTTACCTGAATAAGGCCGAATCGTGCGCATTGGACCATCGGAGGTCCACATCAGCGACCCGTCGTGGATAAGAGTCCTTTTTGGCCCGGTCGGCAGTGTGAGAGAATTGTTTGAGACGTTGAACCAGCGGACGCTCGACTGATCATACATGACATGGTCGATAGATTAGAGAGAAACATCCCTCCCTTGCGAATGTCGTTGGCAACAATCTAGGCAGTCAGTCGCTCCAACCCAAATGTTGCGGATTTCTATTGTTGACGGGTAGATCGCAGCTTTTGGAACTGTCGACCACCATATCCATCGCCAAACTCGCTCAGCACTCAGCCCCTTCTTCTCCAAGCGGGCCGTCACATCCATAGAGCCGCGGATTCGAGAAGGCGCCGAGAAGATGTCCGCTTACTTCGACAACTGCAACAAGTCGCAAAATATCATCAACGTACGACTGGCTTTTCTCGCTTGGTCGACGGATGTGTTGACGAGCTATGTTCTCGACCGACCGTATAATCTTCTAGGCAATGAGCCACGAACCATGCAATGGTACATGCTCTTCCAGAAAATGCGAATGCTGTATCCGTTGCTGAAGCAACTTCTTTGGCTGGTTCCTCTTTCGCTTGCTCTGCCCGTCCGAGCGGTAGACTTCTTCTTACCGAGCTTGACACCGATACTGCTTGTATATCAGGTATGCGGGCCGTTGCTCTGGTTTGGGCGTGTGGGCTGTGACGACTGACGTTTAATCTTGTAGGACATGGAGAGACAGGCGTTGGAAGTCTGCACCCAGGGAACAGCGGAGACCCCTCGAACTGATAAGCCGCCATCCAACATGTTCCGTGCAATCCTGGACAGTAAGCTCCCGGCGAAAGAAAAACACCACCATCGTATGGCGCACGAGGGTCTTGAGGTTCTCTTTGCTGGCAGTGTGACTACCTCAGGCGTTATGACATCTGCGATGTGCCAGATCTTGGCCGAGCCGTCATGCAAGTCCAGATTATGCGAGGAGGTGCTACGTTTGATGCCGGATGTGACTGTGGTACCCGACGTAAAGCGCTTGGAGAGCTCTGCATACTTGGTGGGCAATTCGTTTATTCTGTACGACCCCTTGCTGACGTAGCCTTGCAGACTGCCATCGTCAAAGAAGCATTGCGCTTGACGCACGTGGTGACTTTTCGCACGCCAGTTGTTGCGCCCATGGAGAACCTGGCATATGACGGCCATGATCTCCCTGCTGGGGTTCATCATGACCATGTACCCTTGCCACAACGAGAAGCTGACATTAGCTGCAGACAATCATCAGCATGACACTCGCCCACGCTCTCATGGACTCCAAGATGTACCCTGAGCCCAAAAAATTTGCGCCAGAGCGCTGGCTTGATGCGACTCCCGAGATGGAGCAAACGTTTGTGCCATTCGGAATCGGTAACAGGATGTGTTTGGGCATGAAGTAAGGTCTCACACTGCACATCGGCCTGACCGTATCTCGGTAGAGATGCCAGGCTAATACATTGACTGGCTCCAGTTTCGCGCCGATGGCAAACCTGCTGACTGCGTTGACCGTTGTTTTCCGTCGCTTTGACTTCGCTCTCATGGACACCAGTGAGAAGCGAGATGTGCGGCATTCTCGCGCCTGGGTTGTTGGAGAGCCTGCAGCAGACAGTCCGGGTGTGCGCATTCGAGTAACGAGCAGTTGGCGTAACTAGAGCTGCGTATCCTTTTTTAAGTATATCGTTCATCTTTCGAGGCTGCTTAGACCGCCGTCATAAAGAGCAACAGTAACCAAGAGGACTGTGAAGTGCAGCAAGTAGAGTCGATGTCATGTTGGCTGCTGGTGAGAGCGAGGCTCGGTGACAATAGACATTGACGCTGCGAGAGTTTTCGGCGGACAAGTCTATTACAAGGCTACGACAGAGGAATGCGACAGCTGGATATTGCCCTTCCCTTTCAGAGATGTGTGCCTGCCATCTCTGACATTTTCGTGTTCTGTAGCCGTCTAGAGAATGATACACAGCCATTTCGATGTGGTGACTTCTGGAGATAGGTGGCAATTGGAGTCTGGGACTTCTGGCTAGACTTCGACACATGTACGTCGCATGGCACCCAGCTCGAGTGCACTATGTCTCTTGCGTGCTGCTTCAGTACCAAAGACGCTCAGCGAATGTCCGACACTGCCACCATTGCTCGAAGGTTGGGCGGTCTTGTGCTACTGCATTGTCTACCAGACTGCTGAAGAAGACCACCCCTTCGAGATGTCGGAAGCGCAGACGGGGGCTACAAACGGGGTTGGCGAGAGAGGTTGTAGCTCACAAAGGCTTCGATATCGTTGTCGTTCGCGGAAGCTTGGAGACGTTGGAGTTTGCTGCCATCTCCCGAACGATGGGGAGGCCTTGTGCTGCTACATCGTCCACCGGACTGCTGAAAATACAGGATCTTATCTTCGACAAGGCGTTTGTTTACTCCAATGGCTCACGGTACGGCCATCGCCTGCACGCCTAAAGGTACATCGCAACATGCAATAAACCCGGGACGCTGGGTACCCAAGACCACTTTGAGACCTACAATGCGCTCCTTATCACCCCCAGCGTTTATCCTCGCCGTCGGCTGACTTCCGCACTTGCCCCAACGAGGGCTACTCTTGCCACTTTGCGAGTGGAACTGTATGCCGTGCAGGTAGTCGCCAGCCCAGACTGTGACGCCTGTTATCCTCTCACCGTCGTGACCGAGCTCCCAAGTGGATGGCTGAAGTAGTGCTTCTTCATCAGTCTCAACGTGCACGGGTATTGCTACTGAGTCGAACCTGCGTCCCATCATGGCCATCCTATCGTGCCTGTTCATCCCCCGAAGATCTTCGGCGGTTGCGCCAGGGTGTTTGGGCCATGCTTCAGAAGTCATACCGAACATCGATGATGGTTCAAGAGGCGAGTCGTCGCCAAAATGAATTGTCCAGCCTCCGAGCTCAATGATGTCGAGCCACTCCGGTGCTGGAAGCAGTCCTCCAATCCTGGCCACTGGGCGCGAGAAATCGAGAGCCATGACCACATGGCCCTCAGGGTGCTGCATGCCGTATACTGGTCCACTACCTCCCAGGAAGCAGGAGGAGGCTGAGGCTCCCAAATAAGACCGTTCCCGTCAAGCAAGGCTCTTGGGCCCACGTTCGGTGTTGGAATGTCTGACGACTGGACTAGACCGAGCGAGCTCAACAGGGGTGTCGGCGTTGACTGGTAGCAAAAGCTGCAGTAGATCCCTGCCACACCATAACCATGATCAGGCCTGTACTCGTTACCCACGTTGTCGCTGGACTTGCCAAAAGTAGCTTGGCGACCGTGGTTGGTGACGATAGTGATACCGACCGGCAAGGCGCCGATGATTAGCTTGAATCCGCTGATGCGTTCGCCTCCTGGACCATCGATGTGCAGTACTTTCATCGGGCCCTCAGCAGTGCCGATTCGTTGTTTCGAGCCATCCGAGCGGTAGATTTCAAGGCACCGACAGTCTCTCGAAGCGCCAAAGCCTGTCACGGTAGCCAACTCCATTTCGGTGACTCCAAAGATGAGCTGCTCCATCGGCGCAAGGTCCCATTCATCAGCATATGACCAGTAGCCCGTCTGGAAGTTACTGAATCGCATGTATTGAGAGGGTAGATCACCTTTCCACAGTAAGTCGAGCCGTTTCGGGTCGTTCGTTGGGCGGTGTTTTGTGAGGCCCTCGGCGTGTTCGAGGATACCTAAGCGTGTAATTCTTCCACCTGCAATATGCATTCTCAAGCCGACAATGCCATTGCCTTGCAGAGGCTCCAGCAGTCGCTTGTCGCCATCCGTGCGTCCGAACTGATGTTGCTCTCCGGACAATGTATAAAAAGTGATGCCGCTGACGAAGTGGTCGTATTTGATCTTTGTCGTACCACGCTGATCGTAAGTCGTCTGCGAGATGGAGACATTGAGCACGAGCTTCTCTAGCCAGTCGTCATGGGCAAGAGCAAGGCTTTCCTCTGCACCGGCAGACGTCGAGCAGTCGCCATAGGATGATGTCGAGCTTCCTACTGTGACCGTCATCCCGCAAAGTGCTCCTGCTCCCTACCAGAAGATCTCAACTCGTTTTGTCAAGTGCATGTCGGCCGCAGTATCAAAGAAGAACGCGGTGTCTGCCTTGAACGCGATCGAACCCTGATCTGCCACGCGACCAAAGTAACGACACACTGCGCCCTCTTCGAATACTGTCGTTGGTGTAGCGATGGATTCCGATGCGAGCGGACTGATGAGCTCATAGACTCTAACGACTTCCTGCGAGACCTGCCAGATGCGGTGTCTGTTCGCGAGACCGGAAACATGCTGGCCGCGCTTTGCCACTTCCACAGGCCTCCGGGCCTGCATCATCACCTCGCTATACTCCTGGTGTTTGTCGGGGCTGGCATCTAATGAGCTTGCCTCTGCTCTCTCCCAGTACCAAGGCGCATCGATCTTCATGCGTCGGGCCCAGAAGCTTTTCGATTTAGTCCCTTCATATATCGAAGGAGAAGCCAACATGAGAGAAGCCAGATCTTTCGCGGAGACATAGAGTAAGATGGCCGCCACAAGCTCTTCGGGTAAGCTGCTGAAGCAGTCCAGAGCCTGTCCTTGGGACTCATCTGTGAACCCGGCAGCCGAAGGCCGACCTTTATCATTCTGATGCCGGTAGGTCTGCAGCTTTGTGTAGGCGATGTTCCTGGCGTCGAAGGGGTCGAGATAGTAGTACTGCACTGTGGTCAGCTCATGCCCGAGTCGACGATTGGGGGAAAAGCGATGGGTGTAAGGGTTGGCGGGCGTCTCAAGAGCTATCGGGGGCTTCGAAATGTCTCAAGCAGTCTTTAAGAGCTCCACCCGTTAGCATTTCCTACTAACGGATAGCGCCCTTAGAGCCTAAAGGTCTATATGGACATCTAAGACTGGTGCCTGTTCTTGGAGACATCTGCCAACCTTTGCATTACGATTGCCCCCTGCTTTTGGAAGCAACTGCCATCCTGGCACCCTTAGAGGCCATCTTAGATATCCAAGACCGGGGCATTCTTCTGGAGACATCTGCCAACCTTTACACCCATCACTTTTGCTGCGGTAGCGACGAACCACTACATGCCAGTCGATACAGAAGTACTGATCGGTCTGTAACTCATGTCCCAAGTTCAAGTTTGCCTGGTATTCCTGGCGGGCAGGTGCTAGACATGCAAACAATGTATCCAGGTCGAATGGGAGTGTCGTGCTGGAACATTCTGCAGTCCAGTGGGTCTTGATACCGCGAGCTTCTGCGAACGCTTCACACAGTACAGTCAAGCAGCTCTCGTGGACAGGCAGGTCTCCGTCTTCTTGACTTCCGTTGCGATAGCAGGTGGCCTCGCCATTGGTCTCGCTCAAGTCCAAACTCACAGCATTGGGATGGTCTCCAAGTTCAATACGAGCTCCACCGTAATCCTCCGATGAAGCGCGACCAGAAAGATAGCATTGTTTGACACCAGTTGCCTTGCGGTTGACGCCTATCGTCCGGAAGTTCGAGAGCCAGTCTAGGCGTTTGGCTACGTCTGAACGCGGGAAGAGTTCCCTCAAATCTGGTCCTCGTTGCGTCTCAGTGCCATCTGCGTCCGGATTTGATGCGTCTTCTTCGTCGTCTGGATCTGTGATATCGTATGGTGTGAAAAAGCCTGCGTAGCAAAGGAAACAGTAGTAGTCCCAGCCTCCCATGTTGACGTCGGGAATGGGTGGTGAATATGGAAGTTCTTATGGTGAGATTTGTCGAGCTTGATATAATGTACTATACCTTTGCCATGAGACGCAAGCAGCCTCTGAGCTTGTGTCTTTAGCTCGTTAGAGCCTTGGGATATTGCCTAAGGTAGGCGGTGTTGAGATGGAACGAGGGTCGGTGGCAATAGAGCTGGCCGCTCTCTCCGATATCCCAAACGACACTGGAGCTCCCGTATCGGCCTTTAGAAATCTCATAGCTACACAAGGATCCGGGGATAGTCTACGAGGTTTTGGCAAGCTCTCCAAATAACTATGCGACCATCAAGCACCTGATGGAAAGCCCGCTAGAAAGTTAAGAACGAGTTGCGGTCATGGGAGGGCAAGCGGCAATTTCTATTGTCACCAAGCCTTGATGGAAGGAGCATATCTCCAGCCAGATAGCGTTGCAGATCTGGGGCTCGGGCCGCGTGCCGATCAGTGTCACATGCAGGCCGGAACTGTATACGTCAAGACATCCAATGGGCACCCCACCGTGATGTCCGAAGCTTTACTCTCCGGTGTTGGTTGAACTGTGGCTTGATATGAGAAGCTCACAGCTCCTTGTTTTTCACGACATGTCTGTACGATAGCACGATACACTATTCTTTCTCCAGCGACACGAAACAGCAGCCGCCATGGGCTTCTTCACAGCAATGCTGGTGATTCTGCCACTACTGATCATACCTGTCGTCTTGTACCGCCTACAACTTATTCTGGATCCTACGCGTCACAAGCCAATTCGCCATGGTCGCCGCAACCCGGTCGAGCCGACGCACTTACTCGTCGTCCTTGGCTCCGGCGGGCATACCACAGAAATGCTCTCGATGCTCGAACGAGCCGTCAGCAACCCCGATGTCTCACAAAAGCTGAACTGGAGAGACTACAGCCACCGCACATATGTGGTAGGATCAGGCGACAGCATAAGCGCACAGCGGGTCAAGGACTTCGAAGAGATGTCTACAGGCATGACGGAGGACTTGATGGCCGGGAAGGTCAAGAAAGCGCAGGATATCGGACCTGGAAGCTATGAGATTGTGACAGTGCCGAGGGCAAGGGAGATACATCAGTCGCTTTACACTTCACCTATCAGCTCGTTCAAATGCTTGATGGCATGCCGAGATGTATTATTGAAGCACACGACCGACACGAGGGATGGGCATGCTAGCTCTCCAGGCCAAAAGGATTTCCCGGATGTTATCCTCTGCAATGGGCCTGCTACTGCTACCATCATGGTCTTCACGAGCGTGCTGCTGAGGTTCTTCAATGTGAGGGGTTGCAACACAAGAAGCAAGATGCGCACGATCTACGTTGAGAGCTGGGCACGGGTCAAGAGGTTGAGCTTGAGTGGAAAGTTGTTGGTTAGGGTTGTCGATCGCTTCTTGGTACAGTGGCCGCAACTGGAGAAGGCTGCTGGCGGCAGGGCGCAGTATATGGGTGTGCTTGTGTGAGAGGAGAGAGGGATTTCAATCTATGGTTCGCAGCGATGTCGTTGGTCAAGAAGCCTATGTAACACAACGGAACCTGCGCTAGCTGACTGCCGCCTGAAGACGCAAAGACTATGCGGACGTGATCGGCAGCGTCTCTACGACGATGTAGTCCCTCCGGACTGGACTTGGCACATCGCCCAGCGTCAGTCAGGCCGCCCTGGAGAGGTGGCCGAGTAAGCTACAGGGACGAGAGGGGACTTGTTGGATGGTGCGTCATGAGCTTTATATATGTATGAACGAGCTGGAATGACAAGCATCTCGAGTACTGAGCGCCCCTTCTCATATCTTCCCAAGTTGCTAGCGTGCAGTGGCATGCGAGCGCTTCACCCACATCACCTTCCTTTGAGATCAGCAATGGCTGAGGTGGCTTACAGCAGTAACTTTTGTTCAGCAGGGTGGAGTCTCCTTGGTACAGACTGCTGCCGCTTTCTGCTTCTCGCCAATAGCCAGTCACGCTGTATCTTCGAGCGACCTATGCGACTGCTTGGGATCGCCAGCTTATTTGGAGGTACTGACTACTGACTCGAGAGCGTAGAAGGTCTGCTGGTGTCTATCGGGCGACTCGGGTCCAGTATTGCTAGAGGTGAGGAAGAAAGCCTGCTAGCTCAAGGGGAAAAGTATTCGAGCGTGACTTGAAGGAAGGCAGAGCTCAAACATATGCAACTCCCAGTCCGTCCACCTCGAGATTCAAGTTGTTGTGCTACAGAACAGGCCCACAGGCTACAATGCGCAGTCCTAAAGTCGTCGGACTGAGGACAGAAAGCTAACTGCCCCCTTGAAAGTTCGAGATGCCGGTATATTGTTCAGGGATGAGGAGATAACGAAGTTGAAGGAAGCGAAAGCGTGACTCCAGGGTAGGAGGAGCTCGACTATACGAACGTCTTCGATATGGTGAATGCTGCTTATCGTGTCAAAGAGAGGCTCTTACAACCCTTTCACTTCCTGTTAGCGGCTGCACTATCCGCTTGGGCCTCTGTCAAACAGCATTCACCTCGAAGCTCAAGGGGAGCCGCGCTGCTGCCTAGCGAATTAGGGCCCACAGCCTCGCTTGCGGCTGAGACCGACCGTATAAGTTCCATCTGTTTTCTAGATCTTGATTCCAACAACAACATTTACTACATTCTCGCATCGATTTGCGCTTCCTCGAATCACACCTCCCCCAAGGCATCGCGCCAATCCACACTGCCCCTTGGCCGCATTGACCCGGATATCCGCGGTTCCTCATCGCTTGCACCGAAAGATCGCACCGCAAAGATAGTACCACACTTCCGCAACATCTCGCCAAACTCGAGTCATCATGGCCACCGAGAGCGGCCTACAGCAGGTCATCAAGAAATTGATCGCGCCATGGGCTGATACAGACGAGCGGCCGGGCTTCAATGCGACCGAGCTCGTCGTGATGGCTATAACGATGCACGAATACCAGGATGTCATGGAAGAGGAGATTTTTGACTGGGTTTTCGATAACTTTCGCTACTACCGCAAGTACGTATAATTGGCGCTACAACCCCTGGAGAGCGCCTGAGACCTCTCAGACTCCCGAAGACTTTTCGAGACATCCGCTGACCGTTACACCCATCGCTTTCAGACTGAGCCGCAAGGTAGTCTTCGGTATCTCGGAGGCTATGCATTACAATGTCGGGAGCCTCGAGGTCAAACAAGCTGTCGCATTTCGGGAGAACTTGAACGAAGTCTTCTGGCAATACGATCCGTTGCAGCGCACCGAAATCATCGACACCCACTACGCCATCTCCGAAAGCGAAGCCAAAGTGGTGCTACGCCACATTCTGCCAGATCAGCACGCCGAGGACACAACAACGTTCGCTTTCTTCCAACTTCCACCTGAGCTTCGGAATGCTATCTACGAGATCCTGTTCGGCTTCCCACAAAGTGGCATCATGATCGAGACATCCTCATCGCACTACAGCGCTCGCAAAGCCATTCCCTTGTGCTTGGTGACGCGGTCAGAGGATCAACCTTTCTCGTTCGACGAGTGGTCTAAATTGTACAAGACGACCTACGGTAGCTCCACAGGCCGACTCACGTACCAAGATACCCTCATAAGGACCACTTCCTTGAAGGAGATACTTGAGCCTCTGCTCGTTAACAAGCAGTTCTTCGCCGAGGCCATGCCTATCTTCTACAGTATCAACCACTTTCACTTCCCGAACTTGAGAGTGCTCCGCAACTCGCTGGACTCGCTGCTCCAAGTCGCTCCCAAACGACTCCAATACCTCGGACACATCTCTTTCAACTATGAGATGGGCTGGGGAAAGCAATCCAATGCCGCGTTCAGGCTTCTGCTAAATGCAACCGGTTTGCGTAAGCTGGAGATCCGCCTAGATGAGGAAGAGAGGATAAACAGGGTGGAGGCGGCCGGCAGCGAAGAGGGAGCAAAGAAGTATAGCATTACCAACCTGACAGGCTTGCGGGTCCTCCGCAAGGTCCAGGCGGAGGAGGTGATCTTCCATGGGGGCCCAACACTAGAAGGCTTAATCAAGACGTACGTATAACGATAGATGGACCTCTGGAGGTCGTCCGAGACATCTAGAGCCTTCATAGACTTTCTGAGAGACCTCGCTGACTCTCATACCCTTCGATTCTAGGGATATGCTGAAGCCGAAGCTGGAAGGAGAGGATACTGTGGAGAAGACTCGCAAGCGCAAGGCTGGTGGAGGTGATGGCAGGAAGAATGGGAAGGCGAAGAAGGTGAAGAGTGGCTAAGGCGCTGGTATCGGAACGTCAGACGGAAACGGCGCCTGGCGATCAGCATTGGGTACAATCGCTAGGGATTCCGAGGTATCGTGGATGGAGTGCAGAGGTGCCGACACGGCCATCGGTAAAAGTGCTAGATTGGAGATAAAACGCATTACTTTCATCTGCTGCTCTACGCTACTTTCGTCAGTCATACCTGCTGTTCTGCGGCAATGTGTTACTGCTGAGCGGAACATGCGTTCTCTTCGTAGGAGAGCATCGAAAGCCGACCTCTTATAGGTGATCGATGGTTTCACGCCAGCCCAAGTGGCAGATGCACGTGAGAGTGCTGTGACCCGCAATTTCGACAATGCAACTGAAGGGGAGAGCGTATGTAGTGAATCGTTGTGGTTGGTCGCGAGAGCATGTGGGTGTGCTGGTATAGCTTCTCGTACGAACGGAGCAGGTTGGAAGCACATATTGGTCGATGATGATATGATATCGAGATGCCATGAGGTACATGTATGTATAAGCTCGGCTAGAAAAGCCATGCAACTCATGACTGATCAATCTCAGTCCCGATGCTCGCTTGTAAGCACCTCATCCACACTGCAGCCATGCGCCGTGCACTGAGCAGAGCGTTTCAGCTTCTCTTTACCTTCTTCGCTCTCCCGCTCTTACTCGCTGGCTCCGTACCGTCCCCAGTCACGGCCTTGCGCTTACGACTCTTTTTCGCCGGCTCTTCCACCTTCACTTCCACCATCTCTGACTTGATCATGCTTTCTAGAGTTGAACACTCGTGAAAGACCACCTCTTCCGCTCGAACCTTGCGAAGCACACGTAGACCGGTCAGGCTGGCCTAAAAGCGATGAGTGTCAGTGTTACGGATATCTCACGTGGTCTTGGAGGGGTTTGAGGTGTTTCACAGGGTCTCCAAGAGTTCTACCCGTTGGTATACATACCATACTGTGCTCCTTCGCCTTCTTCTCGTTGTTCTCCGCCTTGTGTCTCTCTTCTACTCGTCGCTTGGCTGTCTCGTCGACTCGAATCTCGAGCTTGCGTAGACCTGTAGTCTTCAGAAGCATTTTGAAGGCCTCATTTGCATACCTCTCCTGCACCGAGCGGTAGTCAAATGAGACGTGCCCAATGTACTGTAATCACTCAGGGGCTCTCTCGTCCAGTGCCTCCAGTGAGTATAGAAGCGAGCCCATACTTGGGAAGTGGAAGTGATTGAGGCTGTAGAACTGTGAAAGTGTCGGAATTAGCATATTACCACAGAGGAACCGCGTAGTGAAAGAGGTCTCGAATCTCCCCAATCGATGAGGAGAGATTGAAAAGTGGACGCTGTGCTCGCGGTTTCTACCGCATACTTCTGCAAACGGAGAGACGCATAGCGGTCTTCAAGTGCTAGTGGAAGGGTACGTACTTTGCAATTCTTAGCATGCGTTCCGGGTTCACGACTGCTTCGTTGGACTTACCCATTGGCATCGCTTCCTTATAGAACTGCTTGCTGATGAGTAGAGGATCCAGTATCTCGCGTAGCGGTGCAGTCCTAAGGAGCTCATCGGAATATGCAACTCGCGGCCCTTGACGGTTGTTTTTGCGAGCGGCGAGGCCCCATTCTCCGAAGTCGAAGTCGTGCTCATTGGCCCTCGTGAGCAGAGCCAGTCGCATAGGCGGATGCTGGAAAATGTCAGAGCCGTAAGCGTAGCTATCCGCCTTGCGAGTCAACACTCCGCTCTTTGGGAAGCTAGAAAAGCATTTCGTAGATGGTGTTGCGTAGCTCAGCCGGCAATTGGAAGAACGGGAATGTCGTGCGTTTCTTAGTCTGCCCTGGGAGCACGTGCCTCAGTGCCAGTCTGGCGTCGGAAGCGGAGATAGAGTATGTGGCATCGTGACCTTCTCCATGTCTCGTGAGCTGTATGTCGTAGTGCCAGAATGCCTCACTCAGCTTTACACAGAAGGTGACAGGTTCTTGAAGATCCGGGTCCACATAGGTACGGTGGATGGATTGCGGCAGGTTGAACCGCGCCGTCCGGGCAAGCTCACGGCAGTAGCGGAAGTTGTCGAAGACCCAGTCTTGTGCCTGCTTGATTGTGATCGGGTGCCCATCCATCACCATTGCCATCACAGCGAGCTCGGACTCGCTGAACGGCGGCTTCATCTTGCTGTTGGCCCATGCTGCGATCGTCTGAAGTATCTGCTGTTGTATGCCGTCTTCTGTAGCTGTAGCCATACTGGCTTGTCCGAAGCGAGATACTGCGAGTACGTCAACGTCGTTACGCACAAAAAGAAAGTCCGAGTTTCGGCCTTTAATAGGTGACCACTAGTCTCACGCTAGCGAAAGATGCACGTGAAAGGCCCGTGCGTCCATCCAAAGTGAGGTCGAATGCCGTACGCAGTGAAGCGGTTGCGACAGTCGGAGTGAGTGTACGCTTCGAGGCAGCACATTGATCGTGCTTTATAGACAAGCGGATAGTTTCGTATGCCCGGCTGTGGTAGACGCACTTTCAAATTCTCATGCTATACCGTTTAGATGAACACCCAAACGCTGCCATCAAAGGGTATCGTAAACATCATCGTATACAAACGCCGCCTCAACGCCCAGACGATGCATACCTGCCTGCGCCAAATCCTGCAATGCTTGCAAATGCTGTGCTATTCGCCCAACCAACCCAACTCCGTGCTAAACCCAAGCAGTAAATGCGCGCAGCACGATCAACTCAATAGCCCATGCCCTCCAACCTATCCACAATCCACAAAAGCACAGTCCTCCTGATGCCCATCATACACCAGCCCACCACAAGAAGTGTCACTGGCACCGCAACAGCCAAAGCAAGCATCGTCTTCTTGCCCTGGTCCTCCTGCTCAGACGGCGGCAGGTTAATAGCAGGCTCATCCGCAATCTTGAAGCTGCTTCCTCCAAACAGATCTTCCAACCCAGTGGCCGTCGTTCCAACATCCCGCAGCTTCCATGTACCCTCTCTGAGCTCAAGTTGACCTCTCGTCCTGCTCTTAGCAGGCGAGAACTCCTCCTCGACGTCATTCCGAGACAAGCCTGTCATCTGCGCGTACTCCTTCTTCGCTTCTTGCTGCTGCCACTGACTCTTGCCTTGCTCAATACCGCTGCGCATCTGTTGCAAGAAGTTTTGTTGCTGCGTAATAGGCGTCTTTTTGAACGACACCTGCGTTACGGGGTTGCGTAACCTGCTCTCCATGCTCTTCGGAGCTGGCGGCAGGGTACCACGGAACGGACTTTGCTCGACTGGGGGCTGAAACCTCAGCTTGGCCTTCTCTTCTTGTTCTCTGCGCTTGCGCTCGGCTTCAACAGTGAGGTTGTCTTCAATGCCGAAGAGCTCGTCACGCATGCCTGCGAAGCCTGCACCTTGCGTACTGCCGTAGTTGTATGTGCTCCTCGGGGTAAGTATGTTACGCTTTGGCTCGACAGCAGGCCGGAATGTGCGGTCGACCTTCGCGCCTGGCATCTGTGACCGCGCAGGTGGATGGTCGTCCAGCTCCATCGGGTCGCCTTCTTCGTCAGTCTCGTCTGACGGTGGTGGTGACGGCATGACTGTCTGCTGGTTCCGCGTCGACCGCCTCGGCGCCAGGTTCGCAATCGGGAATGGTGTGATGTGATCCCTGGCAAATAGCTGGCTCGGCGGTAGCGACGATGGCTGTCGGTCATACGTCTCGTCTCCAGGTCCAGCGAATGCTCCGAGCACGTCACGCTCCTCCGGTCTCGGCATCATCTTCTGCCTGAGCTTGAACCTAGTCGACTTGACCGTCCGATTGCAAATCCATTGTACAATGACCATGGAAAGGATGACCGCGCCATGCGCGGCTGTCAGCTGCTGGGCCGTGAGGTGCTCAGTTGTGGATAGGTCAGAGAGCTTGTACCATGCGACTGCCCTCGCAAGCAGCAATATCAGCTGCATCCGGAAATGTTCCGTTTGACCAGTGAGCACCTCGATGCGGTGAGTGTGGTGGAACCAATCCTTTAGACGTGGGTTATACCAGACTAGGCATGCTGATACCAGTAGGGTACGTGGTATGTATGCGCTGAACAGCTGGAAGCATATCAGGCTGAAGCGGATGCGCAGCGTTTCCTGTATGCACTCCTGCGGACTTGGGTCGAAGGCCAGGCCGGTCTCGTCGATCAGATCCGACTCGCTACTGCTCCTTAGTGCAAATATGCCGTAGGTGTGCCATGCTGCCTGTGCGAACAGGCTGGCGTGGAAGATCATTCCAACAACTCGCAACATCATCCTCATGCTCCACTTGCCCCAGTCGTCTCTCCTTCTCCGCAAGTCTGCGTTCTGCCTCCGCGCTGTGTCCCTCGACATCTTGCCGATGTTCTGTGTGCCGGCGTAATAGTCCGCTCTGTTGATCTTTCTTTGTGCCTTCGGTGCACACTTCCTGCACACCTGTGGCCACCTCTGCTCAAGCTCATTCTTGTACTGCGGCAGCGCATCTTCGTACTTCTGATACTCCGGATCATCCTCGTCTGGTAGGTAGTTCGCTAGCGCTTCCATGTAGAAGCGCTGGTTCGTCACGCAGGTATTGCAGAATGCCTGACTCTGCTGGTGGTCCAGCGTCTCTGGTAGCCTTTGGGTGAAGGTTTGAAAGGGCGGCGGAGAGCTCTCGCGCATGTCGTGTTGTGACTGTATCATTGCGCTCGCCGGCGTGTCCATGATGTTGCCTTTGCTGTCGAGATAATTGACGGCCTCGCATGATGTGCACTGGAATTGTCGAGTACCAGACGACTTCCCATACTGCGAGCGGGCGCCGCAGAAGTGGCAGTGTATCCGGCCGAAGAACGCCATGTTTGCGATGTTTTGATCAAGACAGAGTTGTGGTGAGGGGGTCTTTCATCCAGTCCTGCGGCGGCGCAAGGTCTCTCCAGGTGTTCTCAAGGTGTTTCTCGAATGCAACTTTTTCTATTGTATTCATTGTGCAGGACGACCGCGACGGAGTTAACCCGGCGTTTCCGCTGCCTCCTTCCCGTCCCGCTCCCGCTGCAGGGGCTCCACGCATTCACATGCAACGAACCGACTCCTGTGGCGTCCTTCTATCTGACACGAAACAAGAGATGGACGACATAGAACTTGCAAAACACCAGCTCCCCTGGTGTACCGTCGAAAACTTCACTCGTTCATCGATCGGTAACTCCCGATGGTAGGCAACGGGACTCATCCTAGGACCGACATCGAAGCATGGCTTCTATGAAACTCGTCAATGACAGCCGTCCGACCTCGAAGGCAGCAGGCAGGTCAACAAGGCTTGTGACAGCGGTCTTTGCAGGGCTGTTGACGTTAAGGCTTGCCAATGCTCTGAGCATACAAACGTTCTTTCAGCCAGATGAGTACTTCCAATCGCTTGAGCCAGCATGGCAGGCGGCGTTCGGCGCAGACAGCGGAGCCTGGATCACTTGGGTGCGCATGATCAACGGACCTGAACCCGAGCAGAGCTGATTTCATCGAAGGAATGGCGCGAGCATCTCCGATCATCGATGCATCCAATGCTATTCGCCGCGGCCTACCGTGCAGCTGCACAACTCGGCGATGTATTCCAGGTGATGCCCACTACTCGGTCCCGGATCTTCATCGCCGCCCCCAAAGTGCTCCAGGCATCTATAGCAGCGGCTGGAGATCTGTTTACGTGGCTTCTTGCAAGCAAGCTATACGGTCCAAAGCACTCTGCTTCTTACGCCGCCTTGGCATTGACCGCCTTTAGTCCGTGGCAGTGGTATTGCTCCACTCGCACGTTTTCGAACTCACCTGAGACGACATTGACTATTATTGGCTTGTACTACTGGCCATGGTCCTGGTTCCTGGACAATCCTGGGACTGGCGAAGCAACAAACTTGGGTGGGCTCTCGCCTGGTACCGGGAGGAAGCAAGCGTCTGCACCTGCCGCGTCGACACCGGACGGCCCGTATGTGTCCCTGATGGCTGCAGCCCTGGCGTGCATTCTCCGTCCGACCAATATCATCATCTGGGCTACCCTCACCATCTGCTTTTTGCGGTGTTACGGCGATCTGCAAAAGACTGTGGCACTCGCCCAAAGCAGTCTTTTGTGCGGTTCGGCAGTCCTAGCGGTATCGGCGGCTATGGACAGACGATTTTACGACGAATGGACGTTTCCGCCACTCAACTTCCTACAGTTCAACGTCGTCAATTCAATATCGTCTTTCTATGGCGCCAAGAGACTAGACTACTACTTCACCGAGGGCCTTCCAATGTTGTTAATCACGGCGCTGCCTTTCGCTGTAATAGGAGTATGGAAAGCTCTACGCCCGGGCATGACAGCGTTTGAAGGGTACGAGGAACGCCGAAGCCGATTTGCGATGGCAATTGCCGTCTTGACCACTGTTTTGGCGTTCACGATGCTCGCGCACAAGGAGGTTCGCTTCATCTACCCTTTGCTACCGATGCTTCATATCCTGGCAGCCAAGCCGATGGCAGCCTTCTTCCGCCCTTTCCCGTTTCCGAGAAGTAAGCTAAAGCTAGGTCTCCTGATGCTTATGCTTACGGTCAACATCTACATCGCTACATATGTAACGCGAGTACATCAGCGCGGCGTCGTCGACGTAATGCACTATCTCCGTCGCGAGCATGAAAGTAAGATACAGAACGCTTTAAGCCATGTTAGCGCACCGGACATGATTGTTGGCTTTCTTATGCCGTGCCACAGTACGCCCTGGCGTAGCCATCTGGCGTACCCTGAGATCAAAGCCTGGGCGCTGACATGCGAGCCGCCTCTCAACCTGACCATGAAACAGCGACAGTCGTACGAAGATGAAGCGGATGTCTTCTACAACGACCCTGGATCCTGGATCCATGACAATCTGGAAGATCGAAGGACTGTCATGAAGGGCAATGAAGTGACTACAGCAGTGAGGGCGGAAGATGAACAACGAAGGGCTTGGCCGGAGTACGTCGTCTTCTTCGAGCACCTGGAGCCCGTCATGAACGTCGTCTTGGAGAGAACGGTGTATGAAGAGTGTTGGAGAGGCTTCAATACGCACTGGCATGATGACGGGCGGAGACGAGGAGATGTAGTCGTGTGGTGTATGCGAAAAGGATAGGTTATGGGGTAAATTCCGCAAGACACTTCTACGCCGCTTGATGCTGGTCGGCCCACTCGCCATCTCCAAAGGCTTTATGCAGACGACCTACGCTCTTGAACCACTGCCTTACCATCTTACCGACCCGACTGAACCGGTATATTCACTGTTCACAGTACACGGAGGACATCCGGCCCGCAGGCTTCGTGTATGGTGCCTTGCGGAGCGTGGCGCAACGAATGGGTTGATTGGCCAAGCGTACGTATGCCGGTGCGGTTGTGGCGTGGGAGGGATCGCCGCGACAGCGTTGCTCCTGATCGCAGCCTCGCTGTCAGCGCTTGGTTTTGCCAGAATCTCCAAGGCCAGTAGCGGACAACGTAAGTATGTATCCTCTACCGGCACGGCAACATCAAGCTGAGGGCAGAGAGAGCGAACAATTCCTTCTGCCGTGACCTCGAGCCTTGGATGATGTTCACCAGGCGAATTAGACAACGGTTTCGCGATGGTTTACCGCTCAAGAACGGCGGGTTAGGCTATACATGCTCAGAAAGTCGTCTGTGAATTGCTAGAAGAGACGGCGAAGCCTCTAGCGTGATCGCGACCATTGTATATGCCGGCTGTTTTGTTCTGGGTATCTGCTACTTAGGAAGGCTGCACTCCGTTCTCCCATACCTTTGCTTATACAAGCTTGCCCGAACCTGGAGAGCCTAAATGGCGAACGCTCTACCAAACCACCTCCTAAGCTTGCCACAACACCTCCGAACTCGCATCTACCGCCTGTGCGTAGTCCGCACCTCGCCCATCGACGTTCACGATGCAGGGTTCGATGCGCCTGGTCTACTGCAGACTTGCAAGGAAGTACGATCAGAAGCGACGCCGATCTCCTACCGCCATTAACACGTTCAGTCCAGAAGCAGTCGGTTACAGTCCGATGGTATTCCTACTTTACTGCCAGGTCATAGTCAACAAGGTCCGGCGCAAGTACAGCTTCGTACCGCGGTGTAGGTTACGCATGATAACTACCACATTTGGTCCCAGCTGGGAAACCCTCCTGGTGTGGTTGAGGATGTACTACGACAGGCGTATAGCGCGTCCGTCCCCCGTATCTGGTCGAGCGGAGGATGCAGTTATGGATGCGATGTTTGCGGTGGTTAAGGAGCGCAAGGGCGATGGCTGGGATCGGGTCCAGGGAATTCTGGAGCAGCAGCATGTCGTGTTGGTAATGTTTAACGGTGCATGGCGTTGGCGCTGATATCAGACAGACGTGAGGCGCTGCACGTTCGTTGCTCGAGGGTCTTGGGGCGAATTTACGTAGGGCCTACAAGCTGCTGTCGCAGACCGAGTCCGAGATGGGCGATGTGGATAGCTTGACTGCGGGTAGTAGAACTTTGAGACTCAACAGCAGGCAGACACACGGAGGCCGGTATTGGATCAGGTATCGAACGTCCAAACTTTGACTTCGCCATCGTCTCCGGTGCTAACAATCACCTCTTCATCCTCTGTGCGCTTTTCCTTGTCTGCTCTCGGTGCCCAGACAACGTGGTTGACTTCAAAGACATCATGCGCGTTCTCCACCTGCGCAACAGCCACCCACTGGGTGACGCCACCCATGTGCCCCTCGCTGCCGTTCACCTTCTCAGCAGACAAGTCTTCCACATCCGGCGCAGGAGTACCGCCAGACATAACCATGTCGCCGTTCGAGTCGCTATTTGTAGCCTTTGCGCCTCTCCATCTCTCCTCGTATACCACGACCATGCCATCACTGCCGGTGCTCACCACTTTTCCAGTCTTCTTGCTCCAGCTCACACAAAGTACGGGTCGCTCGTGCACTTGCGGCAAGCGAGCTTCTTCAATCCACACCTCCTCAAAGTCCCGGTTCTTCCATATACTCGGCGTCTTCGTTTGCCCAACTTGATGCTCAGGCTTGTCCTTCGGCACTCGTCTCCATATCCGGATGGTCATATCGTCCGAGCAAGATATCAAGCGTGGTCCTGCCTTCAACCGCGTGTCCACGTACGCCTTCTGCTCGTCATTCAGATCCTCAGACGAGCCCAGAGCGTAGATATTGTTGGCATCCTCAAATTCTACCCACCACACCGTTCCCTCATGCCCAGTCATGAGCGCACAGCAAGCCCAATCATCAACGTCCTCCCTCCATAGCCGTATGTTGTCATCATAGCTCCCACTCGCAAGCAGCTCTTCACTCGAATGCCAGGCTACGGTCTTCACGTCACCTTCATGCTCCTGCAGCACCGCAACCGTCTCGAAATTGTCGTCTTCTAACTCCTCCCATATCCACACGCTCTTATCTCGTGAACACGTCGCCAGTAACGGTGATGCAGGCGCAAAGGCCAAGCTCTTGATTTCCGAATCATGCCCATCCAATATCACCGCGAACTTCCATTCATCATCGTCATCGTCTTCGTCGTCGCCGTCCCCACCAGCCATACCACCCGTGAAGTCGATCTCAGCAGGCTTGCCTTTGCCAGCGCCTTCCTCCCATCTTCGCCATATGCCTGCGCTGGCATCGAAACTACCTGTCGCAAGCACGCTTTCCCCTCTGCTGTTGGGTTTCCAGGCGCAACTTCGTATTGATCGCTTGTGTCCGCCGGAGATTGTCGATTGTTGTTGGAAATTCTGGAGAGAGTATATGCGTACAGTCTTATCTGAGCATGCGGTTGCGACGATCGGTAGGTGAGGGTGAGGTGTGCTGGACCATGTGCGGGTGTTGCACGGTGGAGTGAGCGTCGCTAGAAATTTTATGTCCGGCATGGCGTCGAGTAGCACGAGTCGCGGTGTATAAAGATCCTCTTTACAATGTGCACAGCCTTGTGTTGCGAGATTGTCGAGCTTCAAAGTCTCGAAATTGACATCATGGCTGCGGCACGGGCCCCCGGCGCATAGGATTGTTGAGCCCAAGAATTCTTCGGAAGCATACCAGCACCCAAGCAAAAAGTATCACGATAGCATCAACAGGGCGCGGAATCTTCGTAAAAAGCACACAATCTAGGAGGTATGCATTCTCTTCTATCTGAGTAGCAAAACCATAGGCCAGCAGCGCTGT